>JAPYYV010001452.1:0-29252 GCA_030522625.1 Copidosoma aretas | reverse complement strand
TAGAAAGAGACTTATCCTTCGAAATTGATGTGTAATTTAGCTAGTTCGATTCATTTTTAACATTTGAGGTTAGGTCAAATGAATTCAAGGACGAAAAATTAAAATCGGCCTTAACAGAGGTCTTTCAAATCATCTTATCTTGAAAATAAAAAAACAAAATCATCTCAATCGGTCAAAAGTTGTGGTCCCTAGCTATTTTCGAAACAAATCACCTCGGTTTGCCCCACTGTGCGTTGTCACCAAAAACTATTATGAGTGTTAGGACCTAGTCCTCTCCCGTAGAGCACTGTGCCATTAAACTTACTAAGAGCCATAGCCAGGCATGTAGAAAACACGGGACATCTGATGGACCTACGAGACTTGAGTCTGATGGGTCTGGTGAATCTTAATAAAATACTGTTAGCCTTTTGGACCTATCACACTTGAGTCTGATAGGTCTAGCAAGTCTGGTGACCTATCAGATTTGGGTTAAGCAAGTCTGCTCAATAACTATATAAGTCTAACTCACTAAACTCAAGTCAGATAGTTCTGTCGTTGCATTATTGCTTCATAGGCAGCTAATTAAATATTTATCAATTGATGTAGAGTTATTGAAATTTTTGACACGAGATCTGAATAATCATAAGAAAAAATTCATTTCGGTGTACATAGTAAGAAAAATTATGGATGCAATATGTTAGTGTTAAGAATTAAGGTTTTACACATTAATTCTTTAATCATTAAAGATCTGTGTCATCATCAAATTAATAATTTGTCCTGTTACTAAAATTAAAGTATTACTTTTTCTTTTTGTACTTTGATTGTTAGGTATAATTGCCAGCTTTATTGTTTTTGAATCACTTGACTCTGTTATTGTTGTATTACATATCATTAGTTTATTCATATTATGGTAATTATGTCTTTCGAAACACTTAACATTTATTTTCCAATTTGTAAGGAAATCTTATGATTTAACACATCCGTATTTAAATGTATTTGCTACAATATAGCTTCTTTTTACGCATAAGAACATGTAGGCTATCGTTTTTATATGCACTTATCAGTCACTTGATTACCTAATAAGTTAATATATTTGATTCTTGGCTAAGAATATATTTTTATGACGTGATTTTATTCTGTAATCTTATTTAATGACATCCTATTTTAGAAATATTAACCAAGCCATTGTTGTTAAAATTTTTTTAAGTCTCGAGAAAATTGTATAAAATTCTCGTAAACATTGTTTAATTGCTAACTTTATTTGTACAGTTATCGAGAAAATTGTATAAAATTCTCGTAAACATTGTTTAATTGCTAACTTTATTTGTACAGTTATTGTTGTAAGGCGTCTATTAAAATAGCATTATTGCTTCAGATAAATTGGACTGTATTTATTAAACTTATACACGAGTTTGAGAAAACTGTTGACGCAGCCTTGTGTGCAAAGTGCAAACTGATTATACAAAATTTGATGATACATCATTACATAAGCACAGGTACTGAATAATTTAACTATATGCACTGTTTATTTATAATTATGACACATAACGAATAGTCAGCAAAGTGATGCAATAACATTTCGTACTTTAGAATAAGTCGCCAAAAAAAAGCGATGTAAGATAACTATCTGATGTCGAACGATATTCAAAATTACGATGACTTAACAAAGATGAAGATTAAGCATACTTAATAGTGACTACTATAATTTGAACGAAACTATTTCTTTATAATGTTAAAGGTGTTGGTCTCTTGTACATAATAACATTTTTCGATTATTGTTCTAATCTACCTTTTTGCATTTATTTAAAATAAAGGTTAGTAGGCGTACTACAGCTTTCGACTACCGTGTTATTTCCCATCATTACAACATTGGCCTTAAAATTACTAGAAAAATGTGAGCAACCAGAAAAATATGAACAATGACGTACAAAAAGTCTTGACAATGAGCTTTATCGGGAACATGGTTTTCATTGCAGAATAATTCTTGTACGTCTTTTTATACGGTTACCATCGATTTTCTCGAAAACTATTGTGTTAAAAGAAAAAGTTTCTAACCAAAGTTGTTCCGACGATGATTCTGCATGAAAAGTAGTGACTTTAAAAAAAAAAAAAAATCGGTTTTATTGCGGAGAAAACGAAAAAGCCCAAAAAACTAAAGTATTGAAAAAGAACACGACCAGTGCTCGAAGTTCAATGAAAATTGAGTATTTTTGTATGTTAAAAAATATGCCACAAGTCCGATCAAAAACCTCGCTACTGGCGAACCATTGCAAAATTGTTACTTCGAATTTTCAATTTTTTGCAATCTGTGACCTACCAAAAATATTGCGATAAAACTTTAGAATTGGTAGGTATATACCATATCTTTGATCCCTCAAAATTTCAGTTTTTTAACTAAATAAACAGATAAGTTATTTACGAAAAACATGTTGTTTAGTACCGTACTTTTGTTGATTTCGGTAATAAAGTTTTACGACCAAACGCCTTTTTGTTGCCCTGATTTTCTTATGAAGTAAGAAACTAAAATGTTCTTCATAGGACAGATTGGATCCGAGATACTGTAGTTTCACTTTCTTATCTGTAGCGGCCACCTTAATTACTATTTTGACTTTGGACCCGGTCCATTCCCTTCTTTAATGGTTACTTAATAAGAGAACATTTTTTCGTGAATAATTTTATCAACCCCTTCGCTGTAAACAAAAGATAAAGTGATCGATAATGTGCGCAGAAATTGCAACCACCGCACAATGGGCAATAACGTGTTTTTTTTTAATTCAATAAAATAGCGGCTGCTATATTGGATCGATCGAGATAATTTTTTTTTTAAGCATAAAAGTGAGACAACGTAGAATAGCAGAAAATTGGTCTAAATAAAAAAAAATACTCAGAGGGATGTAAACCACCCGTAATGGTACCCTTAATGACTGGTAGTAGACTAAATCATTGTCTAGCAAGCCAGCAGTTTTTTTTTTTATTTCCTGAAATCAGTAGACTTATGTATTTTTGGTCGCTAAATAAGAGTCTATCATCAGAAATTACAAAAACCAAAATGGTGGATCCAATATGGCGGCCGAAAAGATCAAATTTTATGAAAAGTACATGAAAGTATGTACATGGGGGTTTTGTGGGTCGGTTATTACGAATCTTTAATTAAAAATGAGGAATTTAAAATGACGGTTTCAGTATGGCGCGCAAAAAAATAAAAAATTGTCAAATTTCTATGAAAATGTGTACGTAAGGTTTTTTTGGGGCTGCTCGTTACGAATCTTTTATCAAAATTAGTTACTTAAAAATGGCGGATCCACTATTGCAGCTGAAAGGATGAAAAATCTTCAAAATACTATAAAAGTATGTACGTGGAAGTTTTTTTGGAGTGCTTATTGCGGATCTTTTATTAAAACTGGGGAATCAAAAATGGCGGCCGAATTAATAAAAAATTGTCAAAAGTCTATTAAAAGAGTAGGTAGGTGTTATTTGCGGTTCTTGTTACGAATCGTTTATCAAAAGTAAGAAATTTAAAATGCCGAATAAGGAAAGTGCGTCAGAAAATTGCATAAGAATCGCGCAAAACTTACGTTAGGTAAAGTGCAAAAGACAAAGGAACCTAATGCACGCACACTTGCATCAGACTTACAGCAAATCTACGCACAGTATGACAAAACGCAAAAAATGTGTCAAAATTCCCGTTTTCACTAAATTTGGTCCGGAAAACTATTTTTTGGCATGGTTTTATTTGTCTTGGATTCTTTTATTAGAATTCGTTTGTCACGCATGTCTGCATTGTACTATGTATTGTGTAGATGGCGCTAAAGTCGCTGTACCTAAACCTAGCTGCCAATATGTAGTTTTTACAAATATTTTGATTAGAAAAAAACAATTAACCCTAATCTATTTTATATGTAAAGTATATTTTTTACTTGTTTGTAACTTTATCTTGTTAATTAATATTACAATAAGAATCCTTTTTAAGTCTTATTCTCCCGAGGTTCATTTTAAATGACAATAGATTAACTTTAACATTATTTATTCTCTTATAAGTTATCGTAAACATAATATTAAAACATCATGTTGTAATAGAGAAAATGACAACTACTATGAGATAGGTGACGAGCTAATAAATATTAGAAATCATAGTGAAGAGGAGTAAGTACTGACGAAGCAGGTGCGACCAGATAAATCCATGCTATGTCATGATTAAAAAAAATTCCTAGACTCATTTATAATGTGAACTCACAACTTTAAGTTCATTCAAATTGAAAATTATACAAATAGTTGACTTGCTAAAATGTACTCGTATGTTGCCATTTTTAGACTGACTTCTGTAAGTGCAGATTAATGCAGAATCATCGTCCGGACCGCTTTTGTTTGAAACTTTTTCTTTAAACTCAATAGTTTACGAGATAACGAATGATAACCGTAAAAAAGACGTACAAAAATAATTCTGCAATAAAAAACCATGTTCCTGATCGAGCTCATTGCCAAGATTTTTTGTACGACATTGCTAATATTTTTCTGGTTGCTCACATTTTTCTAGTAATTTTAAGGCCAATGTCGTAATGATGGAAAATACCACGGTAGTCCAAAGCTGTAGTGCGCCTACTTACCTTTATTTTAAATAAATGCAAAAAGGTAGCTTGGAACAATATTAAAAAAATGTTATTATGTACGAGAGGCCAACACGTTTAACTTTATAAAGAAATAGTTTCGTTTAAATTATAGTAGTCACTATTAAGTATGCTTAATCTCCATTTTTGTTAAGTCATCGTGATTTTGAATATCGTTCGACATCAGACAGTTATCTTCCATCGCTTTTCTTTGGCGACTTATTCTAAAGTACGAAATGTTATTGCATCACTTTGCTGACTATTCGTTATATGTCATAAGTATAAATAAAATGTGCATATAGTTAAATTATTCGATACCTGTGAATATGTAATGATGTATCATCAAACTTTTGTATAATCAGTTTGCACTTTGCACACATGGCTGCCTCAACAGTTTTCTCAAATTCGTGTATAATTTTGATAAGTACAGTCCAATTTATCTAAAATAATGCTATTTTAATAGACGCCTTACAACAATAACTGTACAAATAAAGTTAGCAATTAAACAATGTTTACGAGAATTTTATACAATTTTCTCGAGACTAAGAAAATTTTAACAACAATGGCTTGGTTAATATTTCTAAAATAGGATGTCATTAAATGAGATTACAGAATACAATCACGTCATAAAAAGATATTCTTAGCCAAGCATCAAATATATTAACGTATTAGGTAATCAAGTGACTGATAAGTACATATAAAAACGATAGCCTACATGTTCTTATGTGTAAAAAGAAGCTTTATTGTAGCAAATACATTTAAATACGGATGTGTTAAATCATAAGACGTTCTTACAACAAAGAAAATAAAAGTCAAGTGTTTCGAAAGATATAATTACCACATGAATAAAATAATGATCTGTAATACAACAATCACAGAGTCAAGTGATTTGAAAACAATAAAGCTAGCAATCATAACTATCAATCAAAGTACAATAAGAAAACGTAATACTTTAATTTTAGTAACAGGACCAATTATTAATTTGATGTAGACACACATCTTTAGTTATTAAAGAATTATTGTGTAAAACCTTAATTCTTAACACTTAAATATCGCATGCATAATTTTCCTTACTATGTGAACCTAAATGACCTTCTGCGTATGATTATTAAGATCTACTGTCGAATTGAAAATTCCAATAATTGTACATTAATTATTAAATATTTAATTAGCTGTTGATGAAGCAATAATACAACGACAGAACTATCTGACTTGAGTTTAGTCTCATATAGTTATTCAGCAGACTTGCCTAACTCAAGTCTGATAGGTGTATAAGGCTAACAGTATTTCATTCAGACTCACCAGACCCATCAGACTAAAGTCTCGTAGGTCCATCAGACGTCCGGTGTGCTTAACATGCCGGGCCATAGCTCAAAACTCTTATTAGTTTTAGCTCTTCAACGTCGAATCTAAGTAAAGTTGATGTTATTATATGGGCATAAACATTTTAATACACGCATATTCTTTAGTTAAGTCATTTTTAGGCTGGAACGAGACACTTTCTTAGACGTTTATGTTGTAATTTACGTTTAAGATCACACAACTGATTCTGAAATTGCTCCCATAATTAATGTCATGGTAAAAAACAATTAATGATATTTGATTGTACGTATCTTATGAACATACACATCCGTAAACATATGAATATCTCAACATTGTCTTAGATTAAGTTTACCATTGTCAGGCTGAAACTTGCGCAGTTTTGAACGCTTTGCTACAGCCTTAAATATACTTACAGCCAGCCAAGCTGGGCCCAAGTTTTGTCTTGTAAGTTCTTCTTATCTTTCTACAAGTTGTTTCTGATACACTTTACGGTCTTCTGCACAATAATGCGATCAAAATTATTTTGAAGTTTTTTCCACATAAATGTATTTTTTTTACTTAATGAACTTTAAGATTGTTATTTTACATTGATTTACCTTTTTACAACCAACCTTCAATAAAGTGAATACAAGGTCAAGTATGTCATATTACACCTTATATTTTGAGAAACAAAAATGATAAAGAAGTATTATCTAGTCAGTTGTTTATACATGATGACTTTGATTAAATACAAAAATGACTAAAAAAAAAAAATTTAGTACGGAGCATATGGTTCTTTTAACACGAACTTTGAGTAAACCTCTAATTGAACAAAATTCTAAGTTTTTGCTTTAAATTGCTAATGTTATGAATTTACCAAATTACAACATGTATTTTATTCGCAAAACTAGTGTTAATGTCTATACACACAACAAACCTTTTGCCTAAGGCACAGCAACTACATTGGTGACCCTGAAGTGATCGTCTTCATCGACCTGGGACAACTGTTTTTGCTAGACGTTACTCACGGCGCACTATATGGTAAACGCAAAATTTTGTTTTTTAAGTAAAATCACTCGACGTAGGGTTGACTGATTTAAATAAAAAAAAGTTCATCAAATAGGTAAGAGTTTGCAAATTCCATGAAAAATGCTCAAATGTGTCGGACGTTGTTTTCTAACCTATAAAAAAATTGTGAAAATTTCAATTTTTTGAATTTAGGTGATAAGTGATAAGTTTTAAAATTAAAAACGACTATTTATTTGTGAAGTAAAAGTTTAAAAATATTTTATCAAGTCTATGTGTTTGTCAATGTATATTATTATGGAAATTCATGAAATTGTGAACATTAAATGTTCGGGCAAGAAATTATATAAAAATACAAATTATCCTTTGATACACATATATATTACACAACGAAATATATAGAGAACATAAAAATAACAACGAGACTATAAAAATATTATCTCTAAACAGGTCTCTAATCATATCTCAACAAAAGTCCCAAAAGATATCTCAACAGAGATCTTAAAACAGGTCACTAAAAAAGTTTTGAAACATATCACAAAAAGAGTCTTGAAATAGATTTTAAAATCTATCTCAAAATAAGTCTTACACAATCTTACGGTGAAATCGCCACATTAATATTTTGTAACAAATAACTAATAGCCTAATGACCAAACGCACTTGTTGATACATAAATAAATAGAATATCTACAACAAATGATCTATAACCCAATAACCAAGCGCGCTTACATAAATAAATCAATTATCATAACCGAATACAGAATTTTATAACCTAACGACCGAGTGTGCTTGTTGATTGATGAATAAATAAATTATTTATAACAAATAATTTATATCCTGATGACCAAGCGCGCTTATCACATACTAAAAAAATACAGCATCCATGAATGATCTATAACCTAACAACCCAGGGGGCTTGTTGATCGATAAATAAGTAAACAACTTATTCATAATAATCTATAACCTTATGACTTAGCGCGATTATCACTAAGTAAATAAATGAATTATCTATGAAAATCGCTCAATATAATGATAACTCAGCGCACTTATTAATTGCTGAATCAATAATCCATAACAAATAATCCATATTTTAATGACCTATCGCGATTTTCCAATAAATACATGATAAAATAATTACATGAAGCATCATAACGTTTGATTATTGACTCAAAAAATAGCACAACTTGTTTATGTAGTTACTAGGCTGATTATTAGAATTTAAAAGAAAAAACCAAATAACAAACAGTGATGATTTACCTTGCTTATCTTTTAATCTGCAAATTACTTATAACCTCATAAGTCAAATCGTTGACGAAGCACGTGCTTAGTTTTTGCTGCTAATAATAAATTAGTAAGTAAAAACCTAACGGCTGTGAATATTTTTTTTTTTCATTTGTATAATTCTGTCAAAGACAACTAATTAACTGATTGATAGCACTTGTGGGCATTGTTTAATAGTTTTATTATTTATCAACATTAGAACAATTAGTATTCTTGGATCCAATATGATTAATTAGACGATCCATTTGCTATAAAAGTTTGTAGGCTGAAAAATTTAGAGTGGATTTTTTCATCGAAATTACACCAGAGTTCCACATGAATTCTATGCGAACCGTAGAATTCTAGTTTAAATAACTTAAGCATAATGAAGTTTTACTATAAGTGGAATACCAAGGGAACAGAATTTACTGTAGCAAGAGTCCTAACAGAATTTTGCACCGAATTCATACGTCGAAATCAGCGTTCATTCTCCGTAGACCGTGGGATTCCACGTGGGAAAAATGTCTAAGTATAAATTTCTCGTGGACTTACCACGTAAACTTGTATGTTGACGAATTTCCTCGCTGCCTAGGTCTAAGCTGATTTTTAAGTAAATTTTTGACGTGAGATTTAACGTGGGAAAATTCACGAACACCAAATGTCTCGATGATTTTCTACGTGAATTCATATGTACAGAATACACTAGAAAGCGACCCTATGTATATTTTTTACTTAGAATTTTATGTTCTACGTGTAATCTGCCTGAATCGCCACAAAGCAATTTTATGCAAAAGTTTATTATGAATTAGAATCTGGGAATTCGCGTGATCCGAATTATACGGGGACAATCAAAGAATAGTGTACCTTTAGTCGCTCTACGTGAAATTTCGCGATCTACGTGGTATCTACGTTCATTCCCATTTGGAAATTTCATGCACAAATCTACTTGGACTATTAAAATAGAGATATTTGTCAACGTATAATTGCACGTTGGCGATATACAAAAATTCTACTCTGAATAAATTTCTTCACGTAAAATTCTACGGTAATCAACGTGGAGTTCCAATTAAACAAAAATCAACTTAGAGTTAACAACGGGAAATTTCTTTGACCTGTCATTACCCGTGGAAAACGAACAAAAAATCAACACTTAATTAATTTTTTTACGCGAAATTCTACAGTCTACGTGAATTCCTCGCCGATTTTCACAGATAAATTCCATGCAAAAATCCATTAGGACTCTTACTGTGGTGAGTTTTGTCCCGTGGTATTCTACGTAGAAAATTTATAAACAGTTTACCCAGCAAGCATGTAATTATTTCACAGATTCCAATTAGATATCTGAGTAAGTTAGACGATAAAGAAACGGTATCTTGGATGTTACTGAAAGGCTTATTATGGTTTCTTTATCCATAATTTAATCTCTCCATTTAGTTATATTAAAAACGTTAACTTAACTGCACCTGGATGATAGCTGTAAGATAGGCCAGTAAGATAACTAAAATATCATCTATTTTAGATATCCGTACAAGTTAAAAAAAAAATCTTACAGGTTGCAGGAATCAGGAAGAATCTCACGTACAAAATTTACGCAAAAATCTGCTTTGACCTTGGCAACGAGGAAATTCGTCAACGTAGAAATTTACGTGGTGAGTCCACAAGAACTTTATACTTAGCCATTTTTCCCGTGTGAAATCCCACTGTCTACGTGGAACCAACGCTGATTTCGACGTATGAAGTCAGTGCGAAATTCTTTTAGGACTCTTGGTACAGTAAATTTTGTCCTCGTGGTACTCCACTTGTAGTAAAACTTTATTATGCGTAAATTATTTAAACTAGAATTCTACGGTTCGCATGGAATTTATGTGGAACTCCGGTGTAATTTCCATTAAAAAATCCACTCGAACTTTTTCAGCCTACAATCTTTGATAGCAAATGGATCCTCTAATTAGTCATTTTGGATCCAAAAATACTAATTGTTATAATGTTGATAAATAATAAAACTATTAAACAATGCCCACAAGTGCTATCAATCAGTTAATTAGTTGTCTTTGACAGAATTATACAAATGAAACAAATAAATATTCACAGCCAATAGGTTTTTATTAACTTATTTATTGTTAACAGCGAGAAATAAGCACGTGCTTCGTCAACGATTTGACTTATGAGGTTATAAGTAATTTGCAGATTAAAAGATAAGCAAGATAAATCAGCATTCTTTGTTATTTGGTTTTTTCTTCTAAATTCTAATAATCAGCCTAGTAAGTACATAAACAATTTGTGCTAGCTCTAAGAGGGATTTTGTTTTATTTTCTAGAATACGACGAATCTCTGAGTAACAAATATATATGCGAATAAAGTTCCAAAGCTCTGGGTTATTAGCTTTATCTTTTAAAGTTAAAATTAAAAGCCTGAAATAAGAATAAATACACAAGGCATGTCATGGCTTTACGTCAGCTACTTTTGTATTTTAATCATTAATAATCATTTTTCAATGAAATAATCAAAGGTTATGATGCTTCATGTAATTATTTTTATCATCTTTTTATTTAAAAAGCTCAATAGGTCATAAACAATACGGATTATTTATTATGGATTATTGATTCAGTAATTAGCAAAAGCGCTGGTTCATTAGGTTATGAAGTATTTTTTATAGATAATTTATTTATTTATTCAGTAATAAGCGCCCTGGGTCATTAAGTAATACATTATTTGTTGTAGATAATTTATTTATTTATTCATTCATCAACAATCGCACTGGGTCATTAGGTTATGGAGTAAGTTTTATAGATAATTAATTAATATATTCAATAATAAGCGCGCTGGGTTATTAGGTTATAAATTATTCATTATTCTAATTTGTTTACTTATTTATCAATCGACAAGCCTCCCAGGTTGTTAGGTTATATATCAACTATGGAAAATTTATTTATTTATTATGTGATAATCGAGCTTTGACATTAGGATATGGATCATTTGTTTTAAATAATTTAATTATTCATCAATCAACAAGCGCTCTGGGTCGTTAGGTTATAGAATTTTGTATTCATTTATCAATATGCGCTTGGTTATGATGCTATGGATAATTTATTTATTTATTCATTAATAAGCGCGCTGGGTCATAAGGTTGTACAACATTTGTTGTAGATAACTTATTTATTTATTTATCAACAAGGGCGCTGGATCACTAGGCTAATGGTTATTTGTTATAGAATATTTATGAGGGAATTGCATTGTAAGATTGCGTAAGACTTATTTGTGGTAGAATTTGAAATCCCTTTTAAGATTCTTTTTGTGACATGTTTCAAGACTTTTTGTGAACTGTTTTGAGATCTCTGTTGAGGCATCTTTTGGGACTTCTGTTGAGATATGTTTTGAGACCTGTTTAGAGATAACTTTTTATAGCCTTGTTGTTATTTTCATGTTCTCTAAATATTTCGTAGTGTAATGTAATAAATATGTGTGTCAAAGGATAGTTTGTATGCTCATATAATTTCTTGCCAAAAAATTTAATTCTCACAATTTCATGAATTTTCATAATAATATACATCGAAAAATACATAAACATGATAAAATATTTCAAAACTATTACTTTTACCACAAAAATAGTCGTTTTTCATTTTACAAGTAAGCACTCATTACCCGAATTAAACAAATTAAAGTTTTCACAATTTTTTTATAGGTTAGGAAACCACGTCTGATAATTGTGAACATTTTTTTGTAATCTGCAAACACTTACTTGCATGCCAAATTTTTTTTTATCCATTTCGGTCAATCCTACTTCAAGTTTTTTTATGTCGAAAAAAAAATTTAGCGTTTACCAAATTGTGCGGTACTTTAACCACGGTGAGCCATTTATCTTTTCCGCCGTCTCTGCAGCGTTAAGCAGCCCAGCTAGAGTATTCCGTCGCCATGGCCACGTGGCAAAGTTTTTACATTGTATACGGCGTTATCGTCGCCCGACGAACGTTTCATCGCCTGACCCAGCGTGTGTCCGCGCTTGCTGGCTGCTGCTGCCCCATTGCCGTCGCCAACTGCAACGCTGAACGTAGTGTATTGCTACTGCCGTTTTCCGTGTACCCGCTTTGAGTCTGTAAGTACACTGGCCATGCTATACCGACATCATTTCACAGATGAGCCCATACCCGATGCATTTACGCTGCTCTCGTTTTTGAGGATTTCGTCTTCGCCCAACAGCCCATATTACACAGGGTCGTTGACGCCTCAGCAGTTGCCCTTGCCACATTTTTGCTGGGCCTCATTCTGCGCGTAGAAAGGTCGGTCACTTTGGTAGCCGAGTACTAGTCGCTGTAACATCGGCCATTTTAGCACGGTTTCCTTGCTGCCTTTGAGACTGACGCAGATCAACGAGCGTATTGCTTCGCGTACATGTACATAAACGATCGAGGTAGGGTTAAGCGTATTGCGTAGCGTACTGCACATATGCATATATTTATATAGTCTATTACAAGATATATAGCAAGGATTTTTAGGTTAATTTACAGTTTTACTTTGAATTAAATTTGCGTGTTGTCTTCTTTTGCGCATCTTGTATGCATATATATATTGTTAGGAGTGCTGTGTCTTTATTTTTAAATTTACATTCTTTTGGACAACCACCAGAGTAGGTTTTCTTTAACGTGGTGTGCACAACTTCCGTACAATTTCTTTTACAAGCATTTAGTTATATTTCTATTAAATAAACGTACATCCAATAGCAAGGGTAAATTAATCAACTTCCGATACAACTCCAGGCACTAGAGGCTTCTATCCGCCAATGATTTGACTTCTCGGTAGTTTTAAATATCGGTGGATCCAAATCGGAGTAGCCGTTCACATGGAACCTGATCGCCGCGGCTGTTCCGTACCCGATCATTGGCACGAATTTCTTTTTTTGGCCTTTATAGCTTCTAATGAACCTGTAAAGTTGCAGTAATTTTTGGTTTCGTTTTTGTACACAAAGAGATATCGACACATTTGTAATCCCAACGCAAGGCTCACTACTCGAGTCTCAAGTATTTTAAGCATTGTTTAAACAATTCCACCCCCAAAAAAAAGGTAGGCACTGCGGCCGTTTTAAATAACAATAAAGAAACGTGCGCTTAATAATTTTGTTCTTCCATAGTTTTGACTGGAAAGGAAAGCGATGAACGCCTAATAGCTTTGTAATTTTATAATTTGGAACGGTGCATTGAATTGTAAGTCTGGTGTGTATGTGTGATCATTAGCCAGTTTGACAAAAAAACTAGGCAATATGAAAAGCGAAATATATAGAAGTATTAATTCGTTTTTGTTATATTTAAAAGTAATCGAAAGAGTTGTTAAATTAATCAAACGGTATCAAAAAATGAACGAATAATCGTTAAAATGTACTTTTTAATGATATTTGAATTATTTAATCAAGTTGAATTTTTTTTCATTCGTCTTTAGATAAGTTATATTCAAAACTCGAGGCGACTTACAAATTTCATAAATTTTGCGAACTGTCCTTCTCCCCCGCGATGGTACTGAGTAACTTTTTCTTTCGATTGGGATAGACAAACTGTCTTCCTTAATACTCCTTAAAAATACGGAAGATTTATAATCGTCCTTCTTAATTTGAGAGTAAGTAAAGATTTTATTAACAATCACTTAAGGATCATGTAAATAAATTAAACACTAGAATGACTTGAATGTGCGATGTTTCGCTGGCTATAGGTTTACAAGCCTAATCAGGCTGATTTTATTTACTAAATAACGCACATGAACTATTCATCGTAGAAATATTTTTAAAATGTTTAAAAATAATAAATAATTAAAAAAAATACTTTTTACAGTACCAATATAATATTCATTACCAAGAATTTGAGGCTGTAACACTTTAGAGTGGACCTGCCACTCATGTCGATTACACACGTATAGATGGTGTAAGGCTGCTAGACAGAATATTTTTTTCAATAATCCTCGTCGCACAAACTTCTTAAGGCGTTTTTAAGATATCTTTGAGGCGAGATTTCTCGATGAAAATACTATGTCTAGCAGATCTGAAACGGTGTGACGGTCAAACAGTTTCTGATTGTAACGTGTACATATGAGCCTTATATAAAGGTATCGACATAGGTGGCCGTTCCACTCTAAAATTTTATAGCGTCAATTTCTTAATAATTAATATTGTACTGTTACTGTTAAAAGTCTTATTCATAATTATTTATTATTTTCAAATTAAAAAAAAATATTTTTACAATGTATGGTTCATGTGTGGTATTTAGTAAATAGAATCAGCCTGCTAAGGCTGGCAAACCCATGGCCAGCAAAACGTCGCACACTTAAGTAGATCTTGTGTTTACTTCATTTCCCTGGTCCTTAAGTAATCATTAATAAAATCTTCACGAACTCCTTAATAAGTCTAAAAGATAGAACTAGGTTGGTTTCAAGTGGATGGAAAAGTTACACAGTATGGCCCCTGAGGGGCCTGAGGACCTGAGGTAGGTTGCAAGTAGTGCCTCTGGCTGATCGACGAAGCTTACGGCCGCAGCGGGCGATTGAAAAAAATTTGAATTGATTCACAATACTGTTCTCGATTGCAGTGGCGTATTACTCTTACCATTGACAATACCAGCAGGAGATTCAAAAGTATGAAAACCAAAAACAATAAACTAACGCCACTTGAAGCAAATACTCTTCAGATAAATAGTTAAATTTAATAGAAGAGCTAAAATCAGATGATCTAGAGTGCCTTCTTGCCATGCTTTTTAATTGTAAACCACATTATGAAAAATAAATCAATTAAACACAATCACACCGGGGCCTTCTTACCTTGCTTTTGAATTAAAATTTATATTATTGACAACGAAAGCAATAAAACCATATGATAGTGGCCAGATCACTTACTTGCCTCGTTTAATAATAATAAATCTTTTATTATTAACTGAAAAAGTAAAACCTAAATGACTCAGAAATACTACTTGCCTCATTCATCTATTGGAATGGATGTTGCTTATAACTTAATATCCATAACCGAATAACCCAGAGTGCGTACTCGACTCATTTATCAATTAATTATTAATAAAGATTAAATCTTGATCTAAAAACTATAATCTAATGACCCAGAGTGCTTAGTTGCAAGATGCCTCGCGTTCGATGATAAAATAAGTCTAATAGAAGTATTCTTTATTCTTTTTTTTCCAAGCTCATTTATTTTAAACATGGTAGCAGAAGTCCGTGGCTAAGTCTCTCGGTTAGTCCTTTTTTTCTTGGCTTTTTGCGTGTCTCTTCGGAGGCACGTGACAATCACTCGTGAGTGCGACTTTGAAATAAGAAATGAATAAAAAATATGTGAAGTATTAAAAAAATCAGTATAAAACGTGTGCAGTAATGTGTTACACATGTGTTTTAGTACAAAATTTATTGAGATGCAAAGGGATTCAAAAGCTTACGAAAAAGACGATCGGCAGGTTTAATGGGAAGAAGTGTACTGACGATGTTTAAGTATAGTATTTAAATGGAAAATAAACAAGAAAAGGAAAGGACTGAACGAATTGACAACGAGAAATTTTTAGAAGAGATAAACAGTGAAAATTTTAAGTTCAAAAGAAATACAGAGACTACGTAAGAAAATGTTTTATAAAAAATTATTAAAACGTGCTGTGTATATCAAACGCAGTCGAAAGCAAAAAGGACAAAGACAAGATGGCAGAAGATATTAAATTCATTGTACCAATCTTTGACGGTACTAATTATAGTTTGTAAAAGAAGAGAATATCAATGTATTTAAGGTTGAGAAAATGTAAAGATGTAATGAAACAATAAATGAAAACGAATCAGAATCAGCTTGGGAAGAAAAAAATTTGATACCGATGAATTTTATATGTAGTGCAACAACTGTAAATCAATTCGAATTAATAGATGAGGAAACAAACTCGTATAAGATTATTAAAAAATTGGATGAGTTATACTTGAGAAGGTATGGGAGAAAAGTTGATAATATAGGATCTTCTTTAAAAAAATATGTGTTGTTCTACAACACATTAGAAGTGCGTATGAATTTTTTCAGATTTTTCACCACGGAAATTTTTAAGAAAAAAAATGTTAAAAATAGGCAATTCAACACGGGCTCTTATGGAAGAACGAAATTCAGTAGCCTTCCGGTTAGAATTGCAGTGTAATGTAAATATGTTTGAACAAAAAATGAAGTTTGTACAGATGCCTTGGTATGAAAGGAAGATACTAGTGAAAAAAATCTATCCTTCCCAGGCAATTTGAAGAAATATCAATCTTTTAAGGTTGTAAATACTGAGTTTGTAGACTGCAAGAGGAGGTGCGCGGGCCGGGGGGACTCCCCGTTCCTCACCCCTCTGAGCGAACCTCCCAAACCTCCTTAAGAGAATCAACAGCATTGCAAATATATATAAAAAATAAATTAGATAAAATTAAATAGAGTGACTTTGAAAAATCTAGTAATTTTTTTAGTGAATTGGAAAAGATAATAATTGAATTAAAAAATGCTGGAGCAACGGTTAATGAAAAAAAATAAGTTAATTACTTATTAAGAACATTACCTCTATCGTTGGAACATATTGGAAATTTAATAGATGTACTGAAAGAAGAGAAATAAACAGTTGAATATGTTAAGAACAAAATTGAAATTTACGAGATAAAAGAACAAACACACGAAGATGAATACAAAAGTGAAAATTCAAGTGTGTTCAAAGTGGAATAGAAAAAAGATAAAAACTGTTATAAGTGTGGTAAACAAGGACATTTTCGAAACCAATGTTATAATAACAACTCTAATCAACGACAAAATACATCAAGGAGATTGTGGAGTGGTGTTTCAAATGTAAGCAGAGGAAGCGTTATCAACAGCGAGGAGATGGACGAGGTCAGCTTGGCAACCAACAACAGCAAAACATTCACGACAACAACAGAGGCCGTGGCAGAGTATAATGTGGCCGTGGTAGATATCAACAGTGTCAAAATCAACATTGTCAACAACAGCACTATTAAGACAACAGTGCTAATTGTGGTAGAAGTAATACCGGAAATCAAAATACTAACGGAGATGTATTTTGTACAATTTTAGATAACAGTTTAAGTATGAACAATAATCAAAATATAGCCAATTGCGAAGCGAATAATTGTAGTAATAAAATTGAATGGATTTTAGATAGTGGTTGTACTGATCATATTATTTATTACTTAAATTAATTTTCCGAATATATAAATCTACAAAATCCTACATCGATCAAACTAAACGATGAAATTAAAGAAGTCAACATGAAAAACGTTTACTATGTTGAAAAAATGGATAAAAATCTAATGAGTGTTGGTAAAATAACAAATTATAATAAAATCATTATTGAAAATAATACTGCAAATAGATTTAATAAAAAGAATGAATTGCTTACAACAGCAAATGAAATTAATGATATATGCAAGATTTTCAGCATAGTAGATAACAAACAGGCATACGATGTAACATGTAATGTGAGTCAAAAAGAGAAATATCATAGAATGCTAGGCCACGTTAATTTCGATCATTTAAATATTTTATGTAAAGAAAAGTTAGTTGAATGTCTGCCTAATAATTTAGAGAATGATTATTCGAAATGTGGCACTTGAATTCAAAATAAAATGCAAAATATTAAATTTTATAATAATAGACGTAAAGCAAATGATTTATTAGAAATCTTACATGTGGATTTGAATGGGCCTCGTAGAGATAGTTATGACGGAGATGAGTATTTTTAATTATTGTTGACGATTATAATAAAACTGCTGAAGCATATATAATAAAGTTTAAAAATGAAACTTATGATTGTTTAGTAAAGTACAAAAATAAATTAGAAAACTTTACAGTAAAAAGAGTACAATGGTTGAGATGTGATAATGGGAAGGAATTTCTAAACAAAAGTACATATGAACTTCCAAAGCATAAAGGTATTACAATAGATCCATGCCCTCCATACGTGCATGAGTCAAATGAAACTGCAGAAAGATACAATCCATTAGTAACGGATACAGCGAGGTGTCTGTTATCTGACACAAAATTAGACGTACAATTATGGCCAGAAGTAGTAAAACCGGCAGTTTACTTAAAAAACAGGACAATAGAGCTAGGACAATATAGCTTTTGAAAGCAAAACTCCATGTTAAATTATGATGGGAGTTAAGCCAAAATTAAATAATGTTAAATCAGATGAAAGTGAAATATTTGTAGGGTATGAAAGTATTGATTATAGAATATTCATTAATAATAACATTATAATTGCTAGACATGTTGATATTGTAGAAGATGTTAAATCAGTAGGCTTTAATAGTCAAGAAAATGCAAACATATAAAAGAAAAAAATGAGAATGATGATAACAGCGACAATGATTCAGTTTTTAATGAAAATATTAAAACTATAAAAAGTAATGAAAATACAAATAAAAATAGAAGTCGAATAAGAAGGTCTAGTAGAACACGAAAATAACCAGAAAGGTATACATCAGAAAATTATGCTACATGTATTTACGTAAATAAATTGTGTCAGTGCGAACACTCCACGAACGTATTATGAAGCAATAAATGATAATGAATGTGTAAATTAGAAAGAAGCTATGGACAAAAAAGTAAATTGCATTATTAGAAATAAAACTTATAAATTGGTAGAACCAGAAAATAAGAGAATTATTGATTTGAAATAGGTTTATACTAAGAAATCTGATAATAGATGTACAGCTGGATTAGTTTTGAAAGGTTTTCAACAAAAAGAAAAATTTGACAACATATATTCACCGGTAGCAAAAACCCAAACTCTTAAAATTTTTTTGTCTTATTGTTCACAAATAAATCTAATTATTAATCAAATGGATGTGGAATCAGCTTTTCTGAATGAGAATGTAAAATCTGAAGTGTATCTTAAACAACCAGTAGGTTATAATGATGGAACAGACTGAGTATGTGGCGTTGTCTGAAAACGTAAGCGAAATTTTATGGATAAAAGAAATATTAAAATATTTCTTAATGGTTTTTAATAAACCAATAAATATTTGAGAAGATAACTCTGGTGCGATAAGTATAGCTAAATTTGGTAATCTTACAAAAATTTGAAATATATCGCAACAGATTTTTACTTTGTAATCGAGAATCGTGCAAACGGTATGATGAATACAGTTGAAGTAAACTCAGATAATAGCGAGGCAGAAATTTTTACTAAGGCATTAGGGATAATTGAATTTGTTAAATTTGGAAAGAATTTAAGATTGATAAAAACTGACACATGACTTGTTAAAATTTATAATATGATAAAATTTCTAATTTAAAAAAGGCGTGTTAGAATATATGTAAATTTGAAATTACGCGCACGGCGCTGGAGTACTAGGCGTAGGAGCTCTTGAGTCGTGTGATTGATATATATATATATATATATATATATATATATATGCAATATAAAACGTATGTTTAAGACAGTGAATATGTAACCGTTGCTGAGGCAAGATGCCTCGTGTTTGATAAAAAAATAAGTCTAATGGAAATATTTATCTTTTAAGTGTTTTTTTCTCATGCTCATTAGTTATTTAATAAAGCGATTATATACTATTATAAAACTAGATATGTGGGAATTAATCCTGAACAATTAAACCCCATAAATCAAAGAATGGCATTCAAAAAACTCTCACCAACAAGAAGTAGCCTAAGCATGTCCAACCGTCTCGTCATTAGGGTCATTCTACAATCGCCTCGTCAAAACAGGCATCGCAGGCACTTGAGTAATTATTGAATGATCCATAACAAAAGCTTTAACCTAATAACCTAGTACGCTTCTGCATTAATAAATAAATAATAAATAACAAACAACCTATAATCTAATAAACTAGCGCGCTTCTAAATTAATGAATAAAGAATACATAACAAATTACCTCTAATCGAATGATCCAGCGCGTTTCTGAATTGACAAATAAATAATCCATAACAAGTGACATCCAACATTAAAACTAATAACCCAAGACCATATAATCCAGCATGCCTTTCTAGTGATTAAAAATAATAATAAATAATTTATAACTGACTGACTCCACTGAATTAATAAATGAATAATCCATAACAAATAAACTATAATAAAATTACTCAGCGCGCTTCCAGATCAATGAATGAGTAATATGTAACTAATAACCTACAGAAAAATGACCCAGCGCACTTTGAAATCAATAAATAACTAATTCTATAAAAAATAACCAATAACAGAATGACCTGGCACGCTTCTGGATGTATTTATATATATTCTACGATAAAAAGTCTCGCATCTAAAGTCCATCTGAAATAGTTGACGTGAATTTTACATCGCTTTTATCTAGATTCAACGTAAATCCATGCGGATTTCGCGTGGAATCCATGTATAACAGTCCAACAAAAGTTCACGTGCAATTGCAAACAATATTATTCGCTTATCATTACTGTTTGTTTATAGCAAGTCTTTTTCTGTATTCATACATATATATATATATGTATATATATATATATATATATATATATACTATATATATACTAGTGGGGCTCCGCCCCCTGCGTGCTACGCGCGCCAACCCCCACTTTTCATATGTATAATAGATTAGATAAATGAAAAAGTTTTCCATTTTTTTATTATTATTTTTTTTTTGTTCTATTTGAATGCTAAGAATTTCAAAGACTTTGAAATTAGATGAAGGTAAAGTACCGAAACATGATCAAATATACCTATATTATAATCAAGAAGCCATTCATTAGAGATTAAATTCTAGTCAAAACATTTATAAATTTAATTGAAAAACATATAAAAACTTTGACAGAAATCATGAAACACAATCCAATTTCTAGAAATTATAAACATTTGCATCAAATTGCCAATGTGGAAAAACTCTGTGTGTAATTGAAGGATTTACCAGAAAATCATCCAAAAGAAACTTATTTAAATAAATTATCTCATTTCGTTGATCCTATGGTTTTTCTATTATTGTTTCCTCTGGGTGATTTATGATGGATAACAAACTATTTTTCATGCAGTTTGAATAAAAATAAAACAGTTACTTTTTTACAACAGTACTCATACAGATTATCGTACAGACCTCGTGACAAAAATTTTAGTCCATTATTGTATGCAGGAAGACTAACCCAACAATTTTTCAAACGTTTTTAAATAATGATAGAAAATAAACGTTTAAATTATTTGAGAAATAGTCGGAAAATTCTTTAGAATTTTATGTTATTCAGGTTTAATAGATGATATAGCTAAAAGCCCCTCCAACATTAGTGAAGATTTTAAAGAAAAAAAAAAAATAGAAAATCTTCTCATATTACTATCAACATACATTGGAAGTCCTCGATATATACAGCAACATTCTTAAGATGTAATGGCCTTTATGAGAAAATGTGGTAGACCAGATTTGTTCATAACAGTAACAAGTAATCCAAAATGGAAAGAATTGAAACTAATTTTGAAAAAATTTCCCAAAAATATTACATCGAATGATATACCAAATATAACAGTTAGATTATCTAATACGAAATTACAATCAATTTTAAATTTTAGACAATATAACTAAAAAAAAAAATTTCCGTAAAGTTTCAGCTTATGTTTAGACTATAGAATTTCAGAAACGTGGTTGGCCACACGCACATCTCTAATATCATTACGTGCTAATAATAAAATATTATCACCAGAAAATATTGATGACGTTATATCTGCTGATATAATTTTGAATAATAAGAAATTGTCAAAATTATTGATCAAACATGGACTTCATAATCAACACAGTCCATGTTTAAGAAACTGTGATAATAAATGCACTAAAAATTTCCCAAAACCAATTTGTGAAGTTAAAACGTTACAGAAAAATGGTTATCCACAATATAGAAGAAGAAAAAATCTTTCTGATTGTCACATATATAAAACTGCAAGTAAAGAAAAGATTCCAGTAGATAATTCCATAGTTGTTTCTTATAATGAATTTTTGTTAATGAAATACAAATGCCATATAAATGTTGAATTTTGTGCATCTATACGAAGCATGGAATATATTTATGGTTACATTCATAAGGGGGGTTATAGAGCCTTTATCCAAGTTAAATGTGCTAATAATGGTATAGAAATTACAGATAAAATAAATAATTTTATTGATAGTAGATATTTAAGTCCTATGGAAGCAGCTTGGAGATTGCAAAAATTCCTAATCTGTGGTAGAAGTTATACTATAGTAAATTTGACAGTACATCTTGAAAATAAACATAAAATAATTTTTCAAGAAAACAAAATTGAAAGTTCTTTAGAGAACAGGGAAACACCTCTTACAGCTTGGTTAAACTTGAATAAAACAGATGATTTTGCAAAATCATTAAATTTCGTAAATATTTCAGAAAAGTATATAGTTAATAATAAATTAAAAATTTGGGAGAAAAGAAAAAACGTAATAAACTATACTGCCACTGGAAGATGAAATATCGTTTCTCCAAAAGATTATAAACGTTCTTATTCAAAATTGATATTAAACAAAGTTAAAGAAGTTACTCCATTTAAAGACATAAGAACATATAAAGGGATGAATCATAAATCATTTAACGATACTGCTACAGCCATGGGATTAATTGAATGTAATAATCAGATTGATGATCTTTTGGAAGAAGCAAATGCAGTAATGTTACCTTATCAATTAAGGCAATTTTTCTCTTGGTTTTTAATTTTATAAAATATTTTTGGTAATGATACTTGGAACAAATATAAAAAGCATCTTACAGAAGATTTCATTATTGATAAAGAAAATTAAGCTCTTTTAAATATAAATAAGATTTCTGCAATGAAAGATAAGAATTGTGAATAATTCTTTTTGCCTACACCTGAACCAATTGATTTATCACAAAGAAGTACTAATTTCGAAGAAATCACTTTCTGTAAAAATATGTTTAAATCATTATACAATATTTTCAATGATGAACAAAACAATAGTTTACATTGTATGTAAACAAAATCATAAAATTTTCTTTTTAGATGGTCCTGGTGGTTCTGGAAAAATGTTTTTTTACCAAACACTGATTTATTACTTTATTTTTTGCGGTAAAAAAATTTTATCAATGGCATGGAACGGAATTACATCTGTATAACTACCAAAAAGAATGACAAGTCATAGAACTTTTTGCTTGCCACTTGATATAAATAATATAGAAAGGGTGTTTTTAGAATTGTAATCTGATTTAAAAAAATTAATAGAAGTTGATTAAATCATTTGGGATGAAGCTTCTATGATGCCTAAGAATGTTCTAAAAATAGTAGACATAACGTCGAGGGACCTTTGTGATAAAAAACGTTATTTCGGAGATAAACTCATTATTTTGGGAGGAGAATTCCGTGAAATACTTCCTGTTGTAAAAAATAGTAATTAAATATATGAGAAACAAATAAACGTTCATTTCTTTGGGATTTTTTTTAAATTTTTTAATTGAAAAAAATGCGTACCTTCGAAGATAACTATTCCAAATTGTTACTTGATATTGGTAAAGGAAAGATTGAAACATTTAAAATCCTTACATTTTGGAAAACAGAAGATGTATGTTAAAAATATTTATGTCAGTAGACAATTTTTTATTGAAAAGTGTTATACTTACTTTCCACAATGAATACACATATTTCCTAAATAATAAAATTTTGAACCAAATGGAAGGAAACGTAAAGACATATAGTATTGATCATGAAACTTATAAAGGTGTTGATAAATCTGACGATAATATTTATATTAATTTTCCGATGGAAATGCTAAATAGTATTCGTAAGTATTCATGATGAATCTACCACCGTATGAACTTATTTTGAATATTTAAGCAATGGTTATGTTTATAAGAAATCTGTGTATATCTAATAGTTTATAAAATAGTACAAGATTAAATATAACAAAATTATTAGAATATAATAATTTTCTATACTTTATTTCATATATAACCATGGAGGGTGCGGGGGGGCCTCAAATAATTGAATAATAATAACGTTTCTACGAAATATTATAATTTTTTGTAGGGGGCTGTGGGGGGAGAGGATTGGAATGAAAATTTTGAATTACTCGAAATCACGGAAAAATTGAGAGCACTTTACCTTATTTTGTAAGGGGGATGGAGGGTCATTAATGTGACGTGGGTGGCTGTAGGAAGTAGTAGGAGAGTTTTGCACATTTTTGTCGGGTTAAAATCACGGAGGAGTATTATAAATTTCACCTTATTTTGGCGGGACGGGGGTGGAGGGATGTAGGGGAGATGTGTTGATAGCCCCACCAAAATAACTATATAATATATGTAGTTATGTATATATAATATTAAAAAATCTTCTAATACATTCTAATTTCTGTAGACAATATTACATAACAGTATAGGTAACTGTGTACATCTGTGATGATAGAGTTAACACAGTTTGTTATATTATACAATTCTTATCGAAATTTCATTAAAATATGGCTAAAATAGAAATGAATTAAGGTCATGTTGTCATTACTAACTATAACTCAGTAACCTACACTTTTTATAGCAGACGGTATTATATTTGATATGTCATGAAATATATATTTATGTATCGTCTTTAGAAATAAAGATGTATGCAGGCAAAGTTTTTGAAATCTCATATATATATATATATTAATTAATTCAGATGTAAATCAGTGCCTTCCGATTTTTTTATATGAATAATGAAGAAATCAGTGATCCGTTGGAGGCGAGGTGGAAAATTGTATACATAGTGTATATTAATTTTCTTTTTATGTTTTTTCGTAAAAATCGCTGACTGTGCGTCAGCCTCATCAAACATTTTAAAACTATATTCTAACTTACAACTTAATAACGATTTTTCGGGGGAATGAATGCAAGAATGAAAATAATCTTCCCCGAGTGTGGCTTGAACACATGACCCTCTGTACACCGGACAGATGCTCTTACCAACCGAGCTATCGGGGGCCGCGAGTTCCACACGCTGTAGGTTCTGATTAATCTCATTCCTGCATTTTAATAATCATCCTGGAGAGTCCCTCTTTAATCTAAGACTCGTATTAATTAATTCAGACCTAAATCAGCTCCTTCCGATTTTTTTATATAAATATGAACTCAAATGATTTGAGCTTGCTACCCTCTGCTCCCCCCCAGCTCCCCCTCAGCTCCCCACCAGACTCCCCTCCTACCTCCCCCTCAGCTTCCCCCCAAACATGTATTTCCTTTCGTAATAAATTTTGACAACAATATTACTTTCTTATAAGTATAAAAATACCTACATGAAAAACCAACTTCTATAAAAATTGATTATGTAGTAATTAATAATAATAAATGGCATAACGATATTCATAATTGTACACCAAAAATTAATGATTATACCTATGTAAGCCGTAAAAATAATCCTATGTATTGAAACGAAAAGTATTATTTGGATCTGAAGGAGATAAATTTTATATATATCATTATAGATCTTAAGAAAAATCCGGAATTAGCAATAAGACATGCATTTCTGCTGATGCATTTAAATACCTACACGGAAAATACTACTCTTGAAGGTTTCAAAGCTTCTCTCGGCATTATTTATGCTAAGAATTGGCTCTATGGCGCTTAATAAGGTAACTTTTTACAAAAATATATCCATCATTGGAAAAAAAATGTCTTGCGGAAAATAAAAAACAAAAAAGACTCAGGGGAAGACAAAATTATGGAAAACTGTTTCAAGAATCTACAAATAATATAGACTTTTGATTTGACAAACAAACTTGATAGCTTATAGACTAACACACATCAGAGCGTGGGCATTAGCATAAATCTATCAAATTCACAAGGCAAAAAAAGAAGTAGAAGTACTTTAAAACTAGAAAGGAGTGGCTTTTTATATGTGACATACAAGATTTAAGAAATTATAATAGCTGAAAATGTAGAAAAATCGGTGGAAAAGTAAAAAATAATAAATGAGTTTCAGGCTGCTATCAGAACAAAAGGAAGAACAAGACACCATATTTTTGTACTAAATAATTTAATTGAAAGCAACAATTTAAGAGGTATAAGTATAA
Source organism: Copidosoma aretas (assembly GCA_030522625.1). NCBI lineage: Eukaryota > Metazoa > Arthropoda > Insecta > Hymenoptera > Encyrtidae > Copidosoma > Copidosoma aretas. Next base: position 3,069 of record JAPYYV010001452.1, on the reverse strand, counting down.
AAATGACAAAAATGTTAAGAAAATCCAAACATATACGAAAAAAAACAGTTAATCACGGCCAGCGGCAAAAGAATTTATTCCAAACTATGAAAAAGAAGAGGCATGGGTGTCCATGAAGCCTGGTACTTTTATGTTTATCTAAAAAATAGTCGATGAGTGAATCTAAAATAAAACAGGAGGTGTAACAGTAGGCAAACTTAGAATTTACTGTCTTAAATTATCTAATGACGTTGTTTAAGGCACCTAGCATATTAAAGACAGAAAATATATGCAGAAAGACTTAGTTGAATAAAGTACAAGAAATATATTGAAAAAAAACAAATAAAAAAGGAAAATGTTGATTTTTGGAAATGAATAAAGGATGAAAACAGATCTGTTTGCATTTGAAGTGGATGCATTGGAAGTTAAGAACCAGGACATGGACCAATAAGTGTGGTTCTCAACAAAAAATTTTCCCGTCATAGAAAAAAACGATAGATTAGGAGCAAAGAACAGTTTGAGCAGTTTCAGGCTGAAGCAAAAGAGATAAAGTAGAAAGTTTAAATAAAAAATTTTTTTTTATGGAATAAATAATAAAATTATATTGCACATACGTAGCTGAGACACGTGTATGAAAGGGGGGACTACCCGTGCCTCGCCCCTCTGAACGAAACTCCCAAAGCTCCTCAAACCGTCTGACCTTTTAAAACTCTTACCGCATTTTTTACAAATTTTTTTTCCATGTACTCCATAATAAATTAATATATGTCCATTTAAATGTGTCAATCTTTTAATACTTTCTTTACATTCAGCTTATTCAAATAAATTTTCCTTATTATATTCTTTGAAAAATGAGATTTATCTGAAGTTTAATGTTGTACCGTTTATATCTTTAATACATTATTTTATAAATTAAAATTATATAAAATATGAGTATTAAAAAAAAAATTTTAAAAAATATCTGTAAAAACATAATAAATCACTTTATAGTAACTAATTTTAAGTCTGTAATAAATTTTTCAAATTTCATTCATAAATTTTACAAAGAGCATAAACGCATTCAATCGACGGAATCATTGTACTCATATAAGTATATAGATAATCTTATAATAATGTAATATAGATGTGATGAAATTCATTCAAAAGTCCGATTATTTTTAGTATGTTCGTCATATCTTTTATAGTTGTTCTAGAAGTATTTAAAGTAATGGTAAATTAAAAAAAGAGCCGGCGAGTTAACCAAAAAAAAAGTATCATATTTGTTTTATATAAATTCATTTTGTAATATGTGCTAAGTTGGGGTTGATTATTTGTTATCTTAAACCACGATCCATCACGTCTGTGTATCTGTCCGAAGTCCTAGCCCAAGCAATCGTTATTTTTAATGTTCTACTATTTTTTAAATTAAAAGCTTTTTTTTTAAAGAAACATTTTCAAAACAGCATTTAAAAAAACAAATAAATTAAAATATTTATAAATAAAAAAAGTTTAAAATATATTTCAATAATCATTTTTGAAATTGAAAAATAAAGCAATCATAAGCTTTTCTAATAAATAAGAGAACAGTTGATAATAATATCAGAAATTTTATATATTGATGTGATAATTATTAAAATTATTTATCTAATAAATATAAATATTGAAAAAATTGGCAAACAGAGCGCGCAGGTGGGCAAATATACATGTGGAATAAATATTATAAAAAAAGACTGGTTACGATACTGGTTACAGCTTTTATAGTTGTTCTATGAGTATTTAAAGTAATGTCAATTTAAAAAAAAAAGCCAGTAAGTTAACCCAAAAAGAGGTATCATATTTGTTCTATATAAATGCACTCGGTAACATGTGCTACGTTGAGGTTAATTATTTGTTATCTAAAATCACAATCCATCACGTCTGCATCTATCTATCCAAAACTCTAGCCCAAGCAATATTTTTTTTCAATGTTTTAATATTTTTCACATTAAAAGTTTTTTAGTAAAGAAATATTTTCAAAACAGCATAAAGAAAAATTTTAATATTTATAAAAAAAAAAAATTAAAATATATTTCAATAATCATTTTTTAAATTAAAGAATAAACCAATTATAAGCTTCTTTAATAAATACGAGAAACATTGATTATTATTATAAGAAATTTTATATATTTATCTAATTTTTAACATGATTTATCTTATAAATATAAGTAATTGGAAAATTGGCAAGCAGAGCGCGCTGGTAGGCGAATATACACAAGAAATATATACCTTAATAAAATGGGACAGGTTGCGTAATGTAATTACTCTGGTAGCAGAAGAACTAAAAATAAAAAAATCTATAAAGCTACTAATCATTAAAAATTGATGAAAAGGATTCTACAATAATTGAGCAAAAAATATGGATTATAGATAAATTCATAGAATGCTAAAAAAATAGAAGATAGAGTAAAGATAGAATTATAGACTAACGCAAAATGCATAAATAGAATGCTAAGAGATAAAAGAGATGAAAAGATTAAACAAAAGTAAGAAAGCTAAGCAAAGTAGCAGAAATCAAAATTCAAATGAGTCTCGGAGAGCTATTAAAAAATTAAAACGGGGAAAAAAGAGGGATGGTAATAAGCAAAGAGGCAGGAAATAATAATTTTAAAAATTTATGAAGAGACAACAATTCTGTCTATGAGATTGCTTTGGTTATCCATGTTCGTACGCATATATGTCGAATTCTCCAAAAAATCTTGATTTATGCGTCATCGCGTTGTCGGAGATGGCACATCACCAAAACGCAAAAAAAATCATCATGTGACACATAGTTTTCTTCGTTTTTATCTCCTCTACATGTTTTGTGCCCCGGGACACCCATTTTTTTCACTATGAAAAAAGTTACAGACGAAAAAGGAACGATAGAAAAAAATACAAAATTTGCTGTTTTCGGTAAAAAATACGGTTTACTATTTCAATTCTATCTCAGCCTAAACGCATTGTAGAGTAATTTTTGAAAAAGTAATTGAAAGAATTTGGAGAAAGCTTGTAAATGAGCTAAGGTTGAATTTAAAACCTCACTCAGGTCCAAAGTTATAAGTAATTGAAGTTTAAGTTCTAAAACTCAAAAAC
>JAPYYV010001451.1:0-24225 GCA_030522625.1 Copidosoma aretas | reverse complement strand
GTTGAACTTGTCAACCTTTCTTTCCTAAAATAAATCATTGCTGTTAGTTAAACATATTTCGAGAGTGTTTTTCGTTATGTCCCGATCCTTCAACGCTTTTAAAAACAATTCTTCGTTGCTCCGTCTCTCTTGCTAATATTCGATTGGCAGAGACGTCAACAATGATCATTTTTTTTTGGTTAAATATAATATTTTATCATAGCAAAGAAGCATAGCTTCTACCGACAGTCCCACGACTGTCCCCTTTTTTTTTCTATAAAAAATTTAGGTTAGGTTTCCGGAGACTGATATTGCTTGTATAGGTGTAATCATGTACTGCCTGAGTAATAATATCGATTCTAGCATTATTTAAATTTCTAATGGATTTTTACACCCAAAAAAAACATCGAATTCCGCGAATTTTTTCTATAAACAGGTAAATTTAGGTTTTTGGAGTTTCATATTGCTTATGTAGGTGTATTCATGTATTTTTTTAGTATTAAAATCAGATTTAGGTTTATCAAAGTTGCTGGTCGATTTTTTTACGTGAAAAAGTAACAAATTTTGCGAATTTTTTAATGTTTTTTACTTATATAGAGGTATGGTTAGGTTTTCGGAGACTGATGACTCCAATGCAGGTGTAATTATGTATTTACTAAATATTTATATAGATTTTAGCTGTAGTTATGTTAATAATCGATCTGTTAACGCAAAACGTATGAAATTCGACGAATTTTTCAAAGTATTTCACCTATAAAAATCTGAGGTCAGGTTTTCAGAGAATAATATTGCTCATGTAGGTGAACTTATGTACTTTCTTGGTAATGATATTTATTTCATCAATATCCTAGTTGTAAACCCATTTTTACACGTAAAAAAGTAGAATATTTCAAAAATTTCTCAAAGTTTTTCACCTATAAAATATTGAGGTTTGGTTTTCGGAAACTAATGTAGCTTGTGTAGGTGTAATTATGTACTGTTTAAGTAATAATATCGATTCTAACATTATTTATGTTGCAAATCGACCCAAAAAAACAACCAATTCTGCGAATTTTTGAAAGTTTTTCACCTATAAAATAGTAAGGTCACGTTTTCGGAGACTGACATTGCTTATTTAAGAGTAATTATGCACTTCGCAAGTAATGATGTTTATTTTATTAATATGTTAGTTGCTAATCGATTTTTACACCAAAAAAACCCACAAATTTTGCGAATTTTTGAAAGTTTTTCAGCAATAAAATAGTGAAGTTAGGTTTTTGAGACTGATATTGCTCATTTGGGAGTACTTACGTACTATGCAAGTATTGAGATCTATATTGTCAATATGTAAGTTGCTTATCGATTTTACACGCAAAAAAGTAAGAGATTTCGCGAATTTTTCAAAGTATTTTAGCTATAAAAATTAAGGCTAGGTTTTCGAAGACTGATATTGCTGAAGTATGTGAAATTATGTACTGCCTAAATATTCATATCAATTTAAGCGGTATTTATGTTGATAATCGATCGTTACACGCAATCAAGTATAAAGTTTTTTCGAATTTTTCAAAGTGTTGCACCTATTAAATATGGAGATTAGGTTTTTGGAGACTACGATTGCTGATGAAGGTGTAATCATATACTACATGAGTAATATTATCGATTATTGCATGATTCAAAATGCTCATCGATTCTTATACCCCAAAAAATCACACATTCGCGATATTTTAAAAGTTTTTCACCTGTAAGCAGGTGAAGTTAGGTTTTTGGAGACTTATATTACTTATATAGGTGTATCTATATATTTTTTGAGTATTTAAATCAGATTTAGGCTTATTTAGGTTGCTGATTAGTTTTAAACGTGAAAAAGTAATAAATTTTGCGAATTTTTTCAATTTTTTAACTTATCAAGAGGTATGGTTAGGTTTCTGGAGACTAATATTGCTCATGCAGGTGTAGTTATGTATCGCCCAAATATTAATATCGACTTGAACTGTATTTATGTTGACAATCGATCTTTACACGCTACAAAAAATGAAATTTTGCTAATTTTCCAAAGTGCTTTACTTATGAATAAGTAAAGTTCGGTTTCCGGAGACTTATACCGCTTATGCAGGTCTATCAATGTATTGCCTAAATATTTATATCGATTTTAGCATTAATTAAGTCACTGATTGATTTTTACACGCAATAAAGTAATAAATTTGGCTAATTTTTTAAAGTTTTTTACCTGTAAATAATTAAGGTTAGGTTTCCTGAGACAGATATTGCTCATGTTGGTAAACTAATGTTGTGTATAAGTAATTATATTTATTTTATCAGAGTGGAAGTTGCTAATCAACTTTAACACGTAAAAAAGTATGAAATTTTGCGAATTTTTCAAAGAGTTTCACGTATAAAATATTATGGTTAGGTTTTCTGGGACTGGTATTGCTTATGTAGGTGTACTTATGTACTTTATTAGCAATGATATTCATACTTAAGTCTGTGATGACACCTGGACAACCAAGCATTCTGTCGTTGCGCTTCCTTGCTTAACTTTCGTCAATCACAAGATGGTGTAACAGCCGAATGCGCAGAAAAATCGTTGTCTAAAGTAACAACTGCAACTTCTTTTGGGCCTGCTATCTCTTCCTTCACCTTAAAATACTAAACGTCTATGACGAAATCCATTATGTATGTTTGATTGTACCAACAGCAAGCGAACCAAGAGACTGATGTGCGCAAACGAAGAAGCGTGTATACAAGAATGTATACTTGATAGGGCCATCTAATCACTGAAGTCAACAATGACTTTACGTGACGCATCAATTTTGAGAATGTTCTTGTACTCGAGATACACGATACATTTTACTATCGTAGTCAGCGCTTCGGTGAATCGAACGTCCAATCTTCGCTACCGCGTCTAATTAGATTCTAATGTGAAAATTCGTTGGCCGATAGATCGGGTGTCAAATCAAAAGCAAACAGACAGCATCCGTGTGAGTAAGATTCACGATCAATGTGGTTTCTACGTTGAGCAAGTGAACACCAGTGCCTGAAAACAAGGTATGGTAAGCATCTACATGTAAATTATTAGTTTTAGAGTCCGACTGCAATGGCTTGGAATAAACTTAAACAATGTCTATGTACAAACAAAGAAAACTAATTTTGAAATGATGAAACTTTAATGTAATTATTGTACAATCGCCGATAAAAGCTTGATTTTTTACATAACTAACAATGATTTTTTTGGCAATTGTTCTATACTTATACTATCCAAAGTCTCGCCGTGAATACCACTGGGCATCGTCACAGCTTTGACCTCGATCCGTGTTAATGGGTATTTTGCTGTACTCTTTGATAGTGTTTTAGCATGGGTAAGCAAAACGGATGAAATTATTTTAACTCGTCTCACTGAAAGATTAGATTCTTCGATGCGCACAAAATCTAAATTTAAGGTGTTCATGAGACAAAAAGCGTCACGAGATCTTACTAACCGCATTGTCACTTCTACGCCATTGATAAATAAATTTTCCCGGTTATGCACGTAACAATAAAGATAACCTATGAGATCGATCGATTTCTTGGCTGGATATAATGTACGCCCATTTATTAGACTGACGTTGGTATGCACCACGTCGTTGATCTTTTCCACTTTATCGTCATACCACAACGCACTCGTTAAATGCGATAACTCTGCAGTAATAAAAATCAAAAAAGATTCCAGGTACGCTCTGTAAGCGTGGGCATTGTTCGGTGGTGATACAAATTTTATGATTAAAGAATGCATCGACTTGATTGAGCAGCGAATGCATACAATTCTCCATTGACTCCGCTTTTGTTACTTTAGCCAATAGATCAGCACTTGGATCTTCATCTTTATTGACACGTAGACTGAGCATCGTATGAGCAAGATCAATACATTTTTGCCTATTACCTGGCACGACGAATTCGATGGGTGAATTATCCGTTAGCAATAATATTGGTTTGTACTGTAAGCAGTGCGAACCTTCGATGGTCGTTTGCATCGGTGGAATATCAAACAAAACAAGCTCGGACTTTAAACACTCACACGAATGACTATGCAATAAAGCCGTTTTCTTTATTTAATTATCAAAAATATTTCTGGCAGTTCTCTTCTTTTTCCCTTTCTTCTATTTCTGTGATACAACACTCGTCTTTAGATTCGTTTTCTTTTTGCGATGACTGCACACTCTTTTTACCTTTTTCTTTTTACATTTGGTCTTACGACAACCATGCGTGGACTTTTCAGATCCACTGAGCAGTTGCGACTGAAATGGCGTATCGAACTGACCGACTTTGTATCCCGAACCTTCCATAAGATCATTCAATTTTTCTTCGGCTTTTCTCTTTAGCGTGTTGCCAGATTCCCTCATACGATCGTAAAATATCTCTTTGAAAGGTATATGTCCAGTGGTGACGTCCGACATGATGTTGATATCTGCTCGAACAGTTTTTTTACTGACAGCTTTAGCACTCCGTTTGATGATGGGCAAAACTCGTCGCAATACCCCGGCAAGAAACGATCCGATACCTCCGTGCCCTCGTTGATACAAAGAGCCAACGTAAATGCGTCCAACTCCTCCTCCACAGATTCTATAAATCGTGCTCAAACTCCCCCAGCCATAAATTTGTGAAATAAAATAGGAATCGTAGAAATCCATGAATTTCAGTCGATTTGTTTGAAATAAAGTGTCACTGTTACAGTTCCAAAGTTTAATGGTACAAGTTTACCAATTTGATCCCTTTTATCGATTTCAATGGTGTGAAACGAGTTGAATAACAATGGTATTTAAGGTAAAGGACAGTATACTTGGATACTTTTCATAGCTACAAGTATTCACCCTTATTTTTCAAGGAAACACAATGTTTAATGTGTAGTAAAGTCACGGGAACATCGGAATCATGTGTTATTCTATCGATTAAAAATAAAGTATAGCTGTTTGGAGGTTTAGATATGAAATATTAAGTTTTTTTAAAAAGCCTCGAATCCGGAAGTACTCGGACATATAAATTGGATGTAGTGAGTTTACTCGGATACAGATTGCGGCAGTAGTCGGATAGCAAAAAACGAAGCCTAAACGAAGCTCGAACAAAATGTAATTTATTTTATTTCTATCGAATGGATAATAATTGACAGTTTTTTATTTTTTATTGTAATTCTACTTTAAAACAATTCAATTTCGTTAATATTTATTGCCTTTTCTGTTTCTTCTAGTTCGGATACTACCTTTGTCAACTCAAGTGAAAGATTGTTTACATTTTCTTGTTCATTTAGACTTTTTCAATTTTTCTTTACAGTTTTAATTTTTAAATTTAAATCTTTTTTCTTTTTAATAGTGTATTTTTCATCTCTTGATATCCTTTGCCAAGCATTGCTTCTTTTTCTTTAATATTTTTATTTTCTCTCATTCTTGTTTTACAATTATTAAAAAGAGTGTTGTTCTTTTTTTGGTTTCACTTCTTCTTTTTTTTTCTAGATGTATAAGTAAGTCGTTGATCACTGCTATAGGAGAGCTCTTTTTCTTTACCTTGTCTTTTTTGTCATGACGCTCTAGTCCAATAAAAACATTTTTTAAGGGGGCTCATCACCTCTATATAGCACATATTTTTAACATTTTATTATGAATGTTGATTAAAAGATATGAGAAGTGTCACTTTACCTGGCAATAATATAGCTAGTGCTTAATATCATGTGATTTTTTTCATAAAATTTTGTTGTAAAATTTTTCACATACCGATGCTTGAAAAAAAATTCAATAAATTACTTAACTCTTTTTCAATTTACATCTAATTTTTAATTTTTTAGGCATATTATCTTCCTTGAACGAATCCATTGAGAGTCATCACTGAAAAAATTGCAAAAATTTACATTCCTCATAATTTGTAATAAACATTTAAAATAAGATGTTCAAAATATGTGCTGTACAGGGGTAATGAGCCACCTTAAATCAAAAAAGGGTTTATTGGTTTTATCTAAAAAAAAATCATGCATTTAATAAACAAACTTTTATGAAATAAAATGAATATTAAAAACATGATTAACTTACTCTCTTGGATTTTTTGTATATTCAGAATTGATACTGCTTTTAGTATATTCTAAATTTTTGGTATTCTGTGCTTTATTTATTGATTTTTTATCGACTGCAATAGTTTCAGTGACGTTTTGATATTTGAATTATATAAAATACATTTTTATTAATTATGCATTTAACCTTGCTTTATAAACAATCAGTTATAGCAGGCCGCGAAAAACATTTAGAGGTTAAGTTCGATTTACATTCAGATAACTTGCTATGGATCACGCTTAGAGACGAAAACACTGCACTTGATTCTTTTTCGTATAGTTTATAGTCCCAGTACACTTATACTTATTTAAATAAGATGCAAAATGTGACTGAAGATTGTTAATAAGTTAAAAGATATTTTGAGGTTGCGGCTGTCCGAATAATCACAACACTCTAAAGTACAGGAGGCAGTAGTCGGACAGTACTGCTAGCTGATGTCCGACTACTACCGACTACGTACAAAGTTTAAGGGTATACGCGGACACTAAATAATTTAAAAATAAGTAACTTTTTCTCAAATACAATTAATGAAATTCATACTATATTACTTAATGATTGGTGGAAAACAGTTTGCGAGCGAAACAAATACTTTTTAATATCATTTTACGTAATTTTAAACTTTCAGTAAATCTTCATTTTGCTCTCAAAGAAGTCGAGATTTCCCATATAAGCAGATTTACAGAAGCCTGAGCTCGGACAGCCAGCTTAAATTATTTTTTCCAACGAACTATATTGAAAAATTAACAATCTGTTAACTGATAATCATAAGTTACATATCTAAGAATATTATCTGAATGCTTATATACCTGGATTTCAATATCTAAGTGCTTACATCTATCTTTTATTGTAGTGTCCGACTATACCCTACAGTTTTTTAGTGTCCGGACTTACCCTCCTTTACCTTACATGATAGGTGGGAAAATTTTATTGTTTGTACCACTGTACGAGTAATCGTGAAGGTCCGACGACATTGCTCGCAGTGAACGTAGTTAAACGTCTCAAAACGATGTATGGTTTACAGATGTCGCTGTAAACGATAAGCATCGACGGTGGAGATGATTTGCTGGACAGACATATTCAATCTCGTTGTTTTGACCAAAAACAATTGTTGTACTTCAAAATTCAAGAATTTTATATCATTTTTCGGATAACGATAATCGGTGTACGTATTCGCTTTCGGATGCTTCGGGGCAGACAAACTTGGCAACTACGTAACCACCTCTTTTCAAATTAAACATCACTTGAATCCGCACAGTATTAAAACAATTTATTTCTTCGATCACTTCTTCGATATTCGTGTACAGACCGGGACGTATATAAAAATTAACATATGAGTCGGCCTCTTTTTCTTCTTCTTATTCTTCTTTAAGTGTCGTACGTGGGCGTGGTATGCTTCATATAGTGATCTTTCACTCGCTATTTTTTATTACATGTTGAAACGTGAGTGGTATATTAATCTCTGTTATTGGGAGCGAGAATGACATGTGCTGCCCTCGTTTCGGGGGAATCTCCATGTTATATCTTATGGCAAAAAATTAGTTAAAGCGGCCGCCGTTGGTATTCTGGGGGGAACGTCCATAAGATCACATGTTAAAGTGACAGTCAGCGCCATTCTCCCTTCCAACTTCATTCTAGCTCCCAATACCAACCGTCCATTGACCGTGAAAGCGAATTTGTTGAGGTAATCTAGTCACGTAATGCGTAGTAGCATTATCAGGGTAATACTGCATACTACTGTTGCCAGGCGACACAACGTAAAATCCGTCCTTCATAGTATATTTTTAAAATAATCAGTTTTTACCCATGAATTAAATTTTTTGGGATAACCCTTCCAACTGAGACAGTATTCTTTAGATCGTTTTTTACGACGACATTTCAATATCTTGGCTTCTTCGAGGAAGCTCTCCTTCAAATCCTTGCGCACTCTGCTCAATTCTTCCTCAGAAAATAATTCGTCAATGTCTTCGTCAGCCAAGTCTCTGAGAAAATACACCGAAGGTTGGCGTGTGCAAAAGATACGTACAATTTCAAACAATTTCAAAGTCCAACCGTTCACGTAATCTTTGGCAGACACTTCTCGCTTTAATTAAACAAAATAAATTTCCAACACTGTACTTTGGACATTTATAAGTATGTCCGCTATAACTTTGCTTTGTTTTCACGCGCTTGCGCCACATTGTGCAAAGTCATGTCAACCGATGCAATTTCTGTCGACGGGTGCTTTGGGCAATTGTATGCTTCGATTATGTACGGAAGAACGTTTACGAGACGATGGGTGTATGTGTGTGAAAATTACCGCCACATTCTTTTTTTATAGTTTTAATCAAGCGTTCGGCTACATTAGCTTTCGTCTGTAGACTACGAGCTACCCAATATTCAATTTTATTGCTTCTTAAAGTTATCTGCATTTTGCGTCCTATAAATTCTTTACCTTCATTCGACTGAAGATAGATTGGTTTGTGATCATTGCTTCTCGACAAAATACGTTAAAACACTTTGGCGAAATTTTTTGACATTTTGTTCCTGATTCGTTCCGCCAAGCGTATTTGCTGACGACATCGATGATGACAAAATCGTCGTTGTAAGTTTTTAAATATCTCAAGTCCATTAATTCAGATTCCCACACATCGTAAAAATTAAGAACATTATAACTTTTTCTTGGGAAACGATGTCCTATAGGTCTGTGTAAATTGTAAGCATCTTGACTCTCGAGCCATCCTATTACGATTGATTGCAAATATTTCTTTTTCACAACACTCGCGAGTTTTTTCCCACCAGCGTATGCAGTTGGTAGCGCCACATCGTACTAAAGTTTTTTCAAAGTTTTATGCACTATTCTTTCTTTCCTTTGTAACCTTTTTTTCAGTTTTCTTGCTTAGATCGAGATCCCATAGCTCTTTTGATGCGCGAAAAAAACTTTTCAAAATTTTACTTCATATACAGCACGCCGTCAATAAAGCGACTGTGCGCTAATCCGGTGGTGTTTCTCCAGCGAGCATACGCGAAAAATCAAATTCAGCTAATGCACGATCAGCTTTTCGACGATTAGCGTAGACAAGATCGTGTTGATGATCAAGCTTCTTCGAAAGGGTTGACTCCCACGTTTCCGCGTTAAATGCGCTTTGCTAGTTTTGTTCCAGGGTCACAAAATTTGTATCTAGGTACATCCATCTCAAACAGTAGTAAATATATTATGGCTTCAAAAGCACTATTTTTTTCCTCTTTCTTCAGCATCACTTCTTTTTTTTCCTCGTCATTTTTTCGCTCAACCGACACCATGATTTAACTTGACGTGGCGGAGGTACGACTCGCTTTCTATTTTTGTTACTCAGTAACGTTGTAGGCCTGGTTTCTTAAATGACACTCACTGCTCAAACCAGATCTTGGACTTTTACTTGACGATTTTTTCGCTTTTGAATTATTACCTCTGCCATCGTCGTTGGCGATCAGTAATCTTAATACTCGCTCGTTTCCAACACACTCTTGCGGGATGTTTGCGATTCGAAGCGCCATGACAAACTGATGACTTACTAGTGCACGTTTTTTCCTGTCCATCAAGACATTATTTACAAGATTGACAATGTTTAACTACGGTATAGGAACGCCACCTATAATTACTGTATTAACATTCGTCCACTCGACGTTACCGGTAGCACGAAAGTGATGCAGTATACCTGCAGGCTTTTCACGAAACTTTTGGGGTACGATTCCGATAACCTCGGTACCCTGACGCTCTTCTTCTCTACGCTTCCTATCATTCTCTTCATCGGACAGTTTGTAATCTTGCGAAGTGCTTGCATTGGTATTTTCCAAGTTTGTATCAATGTGTCTTTCTTTCACACTCTAGTTCCTTAAGGTGTAAAAATAGCTGCAAAACTTGTTGGTATTTCTTCCACTATTCTCGCTTGTTACTACCCAGTAAATTCAAGATGTTGTTTATTTCTAAGTCGAGCCGACTTGTCGCAGCACCCGGCGTTTGCTCAGACTGTAGAGCATCATTAAGCAAGCGTTTCATGTTCCCTTGGGAAACAAGAATAATTCTTTTGACGTAAAAAGCTTCTTTCCTGTAATGCAATAATTTTTTTTTTTTTACGCCGAATACATTTTTGTATTTGCTAGTTTTCCAAGAACTTTGACGTGTTAACGCAAGCGTTTTTGGTCGTTGGGGTCGAATCGGCTTTGCGCAATAGTACTCTTTGTTCCGTGTTGAGATGATACAGAGCTCTAAAAAATGGCGGTATGTGTCCGCTCGAAAGGAGAACGTGGCTTTGACGCCATCACAATGTAACGATAAGAACTTGATTCGTCGTGTCGCTTACCTTCATTTGTTTTTTGCTACGTATACATACTGATACTCGCCGTCTGGGAAAATACAAGTATAAAATCGACAGTTATTCGGTGTATTTTGCTCGAGATCTAATAAAAGGAAGCGAAACGGCTGCGAAGTGGCATCCCAATAAGATTCTTGCAAAAATCAAGAATTTTCCAGACACACTTGTCTCGACAGATCTTGTACTTGTGCGCGATCGTGTAAATTTCTCAAGATAACAATGTATTGTGAGTTCAGCGATATGTCGCACTTACCTTTACTTTGATGAAATATATTTTAATAATAAAGATTACGCTTAAATTGTTGTCATGACTCCCTTTGGTAAATATATCGTCGATTGCACCGCTGCTGGATGATTCGCGAATCAAATCGTCAATGATGACTAGCTTTGGTCTTAAGTCACCCACTCAATGAGTACTCTGAGGTAAGCCTTTGTAAAATTCGATTTTCTTTCGGAGATCTAAGTAACTATACTGCCACTCACCGTAATAAAGAATTATTCGTTCGAAACGAGTGTCACTCATACAATCAATATGACGCAAAAGCGTTTGACAAAAACGGTCTCACCGTAATCAATCGATACGCTCAGCGTGCACGTCTATGGATGTTGACATCGGGTATTTATACTGCACAATTAAACTATGCCAAAAAAGCCAAGTGGCCGTGGCGGGGGCCTTTCCACGCGCCACTCGTGGGAGCTGACAAGCGCGACCAATAAGCTCACTTCGTCGTCTTAAACGCCAATCGAGCTCTTTTTGTCGGAACTCAAATCCTCGGAGCTAGGTTGAGCGCTAAGATGGCTCACGCGACTAATCAGTTTGTTCCATCGGCTCGAGTAGCAGCCAAGCTTACCGTCAGTATCACATTGCTTGTATGATTTGGGGGGTATGACTTTCCAGAAACTTCGCTTTTCGTATGTGCCAGTTTTATACTTGAAATCATACAATCAACCTCCATTGACTCGATTTTTTTAATACTTTTATTTCAAGGTTAAATGTTTGAGTAAAATAATGTGCTGACGACATATTTATTAGAAATTTCATTTTATTAAAAGAATGTACTGATGACATATTTCTTGAAAGATGTATCGTGTTTTATTAAACAACAAAGTATGAAAATCCGTTGCAAGGCTTTAAGTAATTTGCTGACTAAGGAGCATAATATTATAACATAAATCCTAGGTAATCTAATACATTTTTAACTACAAACGCTTTGATCGTACTTTGAGCGATTAAAATGTTTTTCTCCTTCTCCCAAATTATACGTCTTTCATTACGGTATCGCGTTAAAAACCATACGAATAACTTGTGTTCATAGTTTCAAAACACCTTTTACCGGAGACTATTTGCCAAATTTTTTTTTCAGTTGAGTCACCACATCGTAAAAAACTATTCGACGAATGACAAAGTTGGTTAATGTTATTTCCGGAATATTCGACGTAATTGAATCACGGACCGCATCAAAATGTATCTTTTGAGTATTGGCGTAATTTAATTTGATGCCCTTTACCTTGCAAACACAATCTTCGCTACCATCGGGTTTTATAATCTTGTATGCGAAGTGATGTATATACCAACTTCTTTATCGGCCAACTCATCCACGAGGGAGCTAAACGTCGTAATAATGGGTAGATTGAGCTGTCTTCGGCTGACGTAAAAAATGGAATCTGTATCGTAATAGAAAGCACGTTGTCCTAGAAAACGTAAGTAGTTATTACAAGACTATGGACAGACCCAAACAGATCCCCCTTCCCCTCTGGCCTCGGAGCCAGATCGGTCGGGAGTCATCAGGCTCATCCATAGTGTAGGTATGCGCGCAGAGTGGGTGGAGAGTGATACTCCGCCCTCTCGCGCGATTAAATTACAAAAAGAGTAGGACTAAGTACACACCTACTTATATTTACGTCTGTTCATTGGTTCCAAGAAATTTTTAACATATAATAATGATTTTCTTTTTTTTTGTGTCGTATTTAAGTTATGAGTGGATTTTATTAGTGAAATCTTACTTAAGGGTATGGTTAGATTTATACTTTACAACATCATCAATTACGTTTTGCTCCACTATTTTTTGCTTATACGGTTGGTACATCTTGGACATAACCAACCGGTTATACCCCTGTAGTTCTGCCACTTGTGCGATCCTTTTTTTTTGTTGTCCATAGTAACTTTTACAACAGGTTTTACATTTATCACCACGCTGTGGCGATACTTTTCACTCTCGAACAGTTATCGTTTCGTGGATGTTCTTCCAAAAATAATCGAGGCGTACAATCGCACAAAGCATTCAGCTACAAAGATGGCTCCAGCTGACGTAACTTTTCACAATGTTGCGCAAGCGCGTAAAAATATAATGCACTGGTATGGCGGACATTGTTGTAAACTCCAAAGTACAATGTTAGAGATTTAGTTTGTATCAGCAAAGCGAGAAGTATTTTTGACAAAGGTTACGAAAGTGGTTGGACTTTGGAGTTGTTTAAAATTGTTGGCGTTTTTTGCACGTGACAACCTCCTGTGTATTTTCTTGAAGACTTAGTCGACGAAGACATTGATAGCTTTTTTTACGAAGAAGAGTTGAGCAGAGTGCAAAAAGATTTGCAGGAGAGCTGTTTCCAGGTAAACAAGATATTAAAAAGTCGAGGTAAAGGACAGTTCAAAGAGTATTTTGTCAGTTGGAAGGGTTATCCTGGAAAGTTTAATTCCTGGATAAAGGCAAACTATTTTAAAGATATACAATGAAGGACGAATTCTACGTTGTGTTGCCGAGCATTAGTAGTATGCAGTACTATCCCGATAATACTACTACACATTCCATGACTAAATTGCCTCAGCAAATTACTTTGCAAGGTCAATGGGTCGTTGGTATAACATAAATTGAAATACTACTGACGTTTCAACAAGTATTAAAAAAAAGTGAAAGGAAGATCACGATAGCTAGTATACAATTCGATAAACTTATACCATTTTATTTTGGAACTTTGACAGTGACGCTTCATTTTAAACAACTCGATTAAAAAACCATGGATCCCTACGACGACTTCTTTATTCCGCAATGTGGTGGCAGTAGAAGTCTTGGCACGATCCACGGAAACAATGGAGGAGGAGTGAGACGCATTTACGTTGGCTTTCCTTATCAACGAGGACATGGAGGCATCGGATCGTTTCTTGCTGGTGTATTTCGACAAATTTTACCACTTATCGAAAGAGGTGTCAGAGCTGTTGGTAAAGAAGCTGTTCGAGCAGGTATGAACATGTCTGACGTCACCACTAGAAATGTACCTTCCAAAGAGACATTTCACGATTGTGTGAGAGAATCTGGAAATATACTAAAGAGGAAAGCCGAGGAAACGTTGGATAAGCTCATGGAAGGTTCGGGATATAAATTCGGGCAATTGGATACGCCATTTCAGTCGCAACTGCTTGGTTAATCGGTGCGGTTTATGCGTGGTCATCGCCGTAAGACCAAAGGTAAAAAGGAAAAAGTGAAAAAAATCCGCAATTAACGCAAAAAGAAAACAAAACCAAAGGCGAGTGTTGCATTGCAGACAAAGAAGAAAAGAAGAAAGGTGAAGAAAAAGAGGACTGCTAGAGACATTTTTGACAGTTAGATAAACAAAATGGCTTTCTTACACAGCCAATCTTGCGAGTGTTTAAAGTCCGAACTACTTTTGTTTGATATCCCACCGACGCAGACAGCCATCGAAGGATCGCACTGGATACAATACAAACCGAAATCATCGCTAATGGATGACTCACCGATAGAAATGGTGCATTGATGGCTTCTATTATTCTACTCACCATGTAGTTTCCAAAGAAGGTAAAAATACAAAGAATACAAATTTTACGAACGAAAACTGAATTTTTTTTTTTTACTATTAATAATATTATTTTTATCATTAATTTTTCATGGTAATGCAATGGATTATTAACGGTTTGTATGTTTCTATTAGCTATTATGTTATCAAAGTACGGATCAATATAAAAAGGTCGGAAGAGAAAATTTGCGAAATTGGGCCTAGGAACAAGAGCGCGTTCGAAAAATTACTCTACGATAGCCCAAAACTTTCTTATGGCCATTTTTCGGAAGGACTTTTTTTGTTTTTTTATTGCGCATCTTTGTCTCCTTTTGACTTTTTTTGTAAATTTTACGGTTTTCCCGCAAAGCGTAAAAAACCGATTTTTACCATTTTTTTGTACCCCCTGGCTGACCTCGGATTGTCCTTTAAACTTAGGGTGTTGTTACTGACACTGTAATCTACCGCAAAAAATTTTAAAACCCGAGTTATCAATTTCCCTTATTTTTAGCCTGAAATCGGCTAATTCTATTCGACTAGAAAAGAAGTTTTTGTTGTGGGTTTAAACAATGATTTTTTTTCGCATTGGGTTGTAACACCACCTTTTAATTTAGAAAAGTTGACCAAGAAAGCGAAACAACAAAATACATGGTGATCTATGCGTCATCACGGACTTGACTACTTTGAGGGTGAGGTACCTTTGAAATCGATTTATAAAATTTTTGCAAGATATTGGAAGAAGCGCGTGTAAGAATTATGTCAGAGGTTGTGAAAAGTGGTATGATTTACACAAAATTACGATTTGTGACGTAATAAACTTGGAATACGAAGTGGATTGTCCGTCTTTTAATAATTTATCATCAGATGTTTATTGCATGCATCACGCACTTAAACCAGATTATCAAAAATATCGGTGTGCCTTGAACAACGCCCATAAATTAAAATCTTGGCTTCGTGAACGTAATAACAACAAGAGATCATCAAAATCAGCGGAGATTCGTCATGGATAGTCTACAGATACTGAAAATCTTATCGCAAATCAACTCGCATACCGACTGCACTCGTCATGAACACTGACGATCATACAAAACCAGGTATGCATTGGGTTGCTATGTACGTTGATACACATTCCAACATATTTTATTTCGATAGCTATGGTATTTAACCTTACGTACCGAATTTTATAAATCGACTTCGAAAAAATTGTAAAAAAACTGCGTTGGAATGCAAACCAGTTGCAAAGCATATCTTCTAACGTGTGTGGTCAATTTTGTTTGATGTTTCTATTTTATATGAGTCATGAATTAGGTTTTCAAAAATGTCTCGCTTATTTTTCCGACGACTTGGAAAAAAACGATGAAATCGCCCGACGTTTCCTTTCATTGAAATGTAATAAAAAAATTATGAGTTCGGTGTCGAGTAGTGGTGGTTGTCCGGTAAGATGTTCACCAAGTAGTTGAAGCAAAATGTCATTGATATGAAATGTATTTTTCTGAATTTATTATTGTAAGCGAATCCATATATGCGTTCATAATTTGTAGTCGACACATTCCTGAAAACACGGCGGCAGATGATTATATTTCAGCGTTAAGAATTCCAAGAATAAGAAACATCAGCGTTCTGCGAGCAAAGCTCTGAATTTTTTTGCAAGCGCGTTACATGATCGTGCTTGTATCAAGTAACGCTGTTCTCGATGCAGTTTTCGTGCTCAAACGTGTTTTACCACCTCCAAACGTCTCTAACCCCCACTCTTTATCAAACTACTTCTCATGCGAGGATTCGAATCAAGGGTCAATCTCTGTTGAATCGCCACACCTTCAACACCGTAGAACGGAAAAATAGAGCCTCCGAAGAAGAGGACACCAGAGTCAGAAGCTACGAATCTCTCGAGTGTGGAGCGATAATCATCACCTCAGATATTTTGCAAACTTTATGGCCTGAATAAATCTTTTGGCAAAAAGCCACAGTTGGACTGGAGTACGAGAAGATGCTCGACGACGATTGGGAGCCCACCGTTTGACTGTTAAGCCACGATTTTGAAGGTATTCCATTCAAAATTTCAGACTTGAGCGAATTTAAAATGGCTTTTGCTGACATCGAGAAATATTTCACCACGGATGAAAGTAGCTTGCAGGATATTAAGATTTACGGTTCCAACTGGTCCCTAAATTTCACTGTAAGTTACAAGCAGAAGGCGATTGAGATTGAAGAAGGGTTGAAGCAAAGTAAAAGTGGTAGTGTTGCGAAAGAGTATCGCCGTAGTTTAGTGCTTAAAAAAGTAACCTTTGATAATTTGAACGAATTTATTGTTCTGTGTATAGATAATAATTTACGTGTTATCAGCGCTTTATCCCATGTTATGCCTGTAATTGTACAGAACTTTGTTCATTTTATTATAGAAAAGGTACTAATGCGCACAATGCGCAAATTGACTATTATATGCTGAGTGACGTAAAAAAAAATGTTAGCGATATGAATGATGAAGATGTAGAGAATGCTTACGAAAAAATCGTATCGTTAGATACAGTGAAAGGCATAAACTAAACCAAAGAATGTGTGTTCGATTTTATTCATAACATTGCCTCGTTTCATTTGAATGCGCTTGTAGAAGCTGTTAATTCGAGAATATACTAATAGACGTACTTTATTTTTGGGTTTACTTAACTCTAATTCTTGTAAATGCTGTTATAATTTGAAAAATAAATGAATAAACGTACTTTATCTTGTGTTTCCTTACCTTTATCTCGCTCCTTATCCTTATCAATCACATTACATTAAAAATCATTGATAAATCAATTGAAAAAAAAGAAGGATACCTCTTCCGGGATCATTTTTATTTAACACTTTAGATAAGATTACTAAAGAATACCCCTTCAGGGATTATCAAATAGCGGGAGGATAAATAGTCCCCTTTAATAACTAAATCAAATAGCTACCCCCTCCTAATCAGTTAAGGTGGAGGGAGAAAGTGGTGCTTGGTGGGAGAAGGTAAGGTGGAGGGGAAATGTTGCACGAAGTATCACTCTCCCCCCACTCTGCACGCACATTTCCGATCGCTCTACCGCCGAGGCGGGGGAGGGGGGTTTGTTTGGTTCTGTCCATAGTGTTGTAATAACTACTAGCGTAGATATCCGAAATGCTTCAATCGTGCTTGTACTATCATGAAAGCAGCGACGACTATGTTGCTTGACGGTGTTTACGTTAAGGTATCAACTTCATAATTTCAGTTAACGTACAGTGTATCATCATTGACAAGTAATATGCCATTTACATCAATTTCCACACTTGTTAGTGATTCCATTAATCTTTCAGGGACCGTCACCACCTCAGTCTGTGTCATTCTGAGCCTCACGTATTTCCTCAATACAAGCTTTTATTTCTGAATAGTAATACAATCGGGTGGATAAACCGAGCGAGTGTTTTTGGTTTGAAAAATTCGTCAATGAAACCAGCAAATAGTCCTCCTTCGCCAGTTTCTTGATTATATTATGTTATCTGATATTGATATATTTCATATACATTTTTAACGATGTAACCTAATTGAACAGCCATTTTGACTTCTTCAGATATCCAGGTGCCTTGTAAAATACGATCTTTTTACTTTTCGTGAGGACAGTCCTCTTGAATCATGTTCTCGCAACACGTGCGACACAAAGAAAAATAAAGATTACCATCCATTTTCACTGGTAGTACAGGATGATACAAATGTTGAGGTGGTAGCACATCACACATAATAAGTCCGTTCACTTGGGTGATGTTATTATTATCACCATTATTTGCTGACACTCCGTTTTATTAGAGTACACGGTTGGATGACAAATAGGAAATATACCTCGTTTACATATATATGGATATAAAGAGCATAAGTCAACGTATTTAATTTTTTCTCTATCTTGACAGTCGTATATTTTTACAGTGTTTCCTGTTCGCCCACCGAAAAATGGGAATTACCAAGAGGGGGAGAAGATGAAATATTTTGTCTTACAGAGTGCTGATTTTGCGAATTTATTAGCGAAATCAGTGAATTTTATAACACTAAAAGAAAAAAAGAAGGCAGTTGTCAAAATGCTTTTGATCGACATAAACGAAGTTTTGGAAGGCTCGCTCATAAGTGAACAAGCCATCGAAGTAATCAAAGAAACTGGTATACCACCGGTAGTTCGTGAGTTTTTCGAAATGCAACACTTACGTCCATTGTGCGATTAGTCGTTCGAGAGACTGTCAGTGTCAAATGTGCTGGTGGAAGTGACATTGTACGAAACACAATATTGGTATTACCAAGGACACATCCTTGCATTCGCTGATTTGCAAAGGACGTGGCAAAGGAAATTAGTGTTCGAGGAACTGATGTAGTGAACATATAATGACCATGCTAAGGCCCGATCGGATCAGGATCCGGCTTTTTTATTTATTTATTTTTTTAAGAAAATCGGTGAACGGTGCTGCAATTACATTTATTACTGCTACGAGGATACGAGGAAATTATGGGTGCTAGGCTGGAACTGTAGTGCAAGAAAAAGTAATCAGCCCATTTTATACCACAGAACTGTAAAGAGCTCGTGTGGTAAGTTTACTGGTAATATAATAGAGTGATAACAATTTTATGCATACACAGACAGTATGTGTATTCATACCGTCGAGGGAAAAAAAACTCTTCGGACGTTTTGATGAGAAAAGCAAAGCTTAGCAAAAATGAAAAAGTCGTCGAGAAGGGTGACAGGACGTATGAGTAATATAATCAGTACACTACACACCGCAGTTAAATAAATATTGTAGTACCTTAATTAGCGAAGTGAAAAAGTTTTCTAAAACCATGAAAATGTAATGGAACTCGAATGAAGGAGAGGGCGATTCAGACTTGGATTTTGATTTCGACAATAGCGATTCAGGGTACGAAAGAACCAATACTTTTTTATCAACCCATTATATAATAGTATAAGAATGTGCATCGTAAGCGTCACGCGTACATCTCTCTTGAGGAGACAAAGAGTGTTAATGAGACATCTGCGTAAACGCTGACGATCAGCAATCTGTATAGCATGTATTTTGGCGTAGCATTAGTGATCTCTGTCTCCCACATTTCTCTCTCCTCCAATCTCCTCTCCGTAACTAGTGGCACGAACAAGCGTGCATGCACAGTATCCTCCATCTCGCTAATACACACACATACTTCGTTTTGCCTCGTCATAGCGAACTTCTGCCCAGGTGGTGGGGTTTTTTTGTGACGGGCTAAAGCGAGGTAACAACTACTTGTGAGTATTAAAGCGCTGTATAAAACGCAGTATATATAATAACAAAATAAACTTTACTAGATTGCAGCAAAGAGAACAAAAATTAATCTGAGAAAAAGAAAATAAATTCCTATCGGTCGGCTTTGTCCGCTTACAAAAATTTACATGCAGACAAAAAAAAGTATTACAGTTATTTGAGCAAAATATTTTTATTATTAGAGTTGCAATAATACAATTTCTCTTTTTGTAGAAAGTGGAAAAAAATAAGAAAGAAGTAATTCTGATCAGTTTATGATCAATTAGCGCTCGGCATCGTCAAGCTGACGATACGCCCAGGCAGCAGCAATGCTTTGTACTTGGCCTGTAGGACGGTAGTGGTGGCATCTCGTACGTAGCTGGCTAATGTAGTGATATTTTAACTGGACTGTCTGCTTAGACGTCTCGCATAAAAACTGTTCCCCCGCCCCGTCCCTACGTTCTCTTGCCTTTCGAACGGCCTAGCGACAACACCTCTGTTTCGAGCGTTAACTGTCGTCTAGTTTAGGAGCCTACCACTTTTTTGCCTTTGTCATAATTCATCGCTGCCTGGGTTTTGAAGTCTTCGGCTTGGTAAGCTACATTAAAAATCACATACAGATTCACTGTTCATTTTTGATCTTTGGAAAAGATTCACTGTTCGCTTAGATTTTCTCTTTGGGGACATACCCAAATTACGTAAGGCTTTTTTTAATGAATTTTGTCGCCCCCCCTCTCCTCTATCACGTAATAATCTGTAAGATTTTAAACACCCCCTCTTCCCCTTTAATCTTAAGTAAGATCAAAAATCAACCGTGACACATTAACTTTTATACTTGTGTTCAATTACATTATTTATTGGATTTAGTTTTCAACTTTTAAAATACGCTAATGAACATTCAATGCATTAATATTTAACTTTCCAATATATATGTATATAATTATTTTATTTTTCATTAAAAAATTATCTAGTAGTAATAATAAACTTTTTTATCACAAAGACAGAATGTTGCTGTGAAAAAGCTCTCAAAGAATAGACACTCCAATGAATTGTTCTTGACCATTTATTTATCTTTATCTTTACTTTGAATAATTTCTTTTTAAATTTTTTAAGATTATGTATTTTGATTGAAATATTGCATGGAGAAAGTATTTGATGGTATTGAAGATGATGGCACATATAAAGCAGAATCGAAGTTAAAAGAGTCAAGACTCACTAATGGATTACAAGTTTCTTGAGAGTTCTCGCTTTCAGTATGGAAAAAATTGTAAACAATACAATTGAAAAAGGTGATAACAAGAAAATAATTAGGACAGGCTTTAACCTAACCTATGCTTTTTATAGTTCTGGTTTTACTCACCTTTACTTTTGGGAAAAAACTTATGATTAAAGATTTTTGCTGAGTTTTTTGTAGGATGTACTCGTTCAAAAATAGTTGAATGTAATCAGCAAATCCCTTTTTATCATTCTTTAATCGATCTTTTACTTCATTCCACTTTTGGTTTGCTTTTGCTTGAGTCATTTGTGCATTCACATATGGCAATGCATCTTTAACAGTGTAAACAAATTTTTGATATAAATCACGTTCGTCTATTAGCACATTAATGAATCAAAAATTCACACAACAAAAACTCGTCGGCCTTATACTTTTTGAAAATGACTGTCACTAAACTTTCTATATCTTAATCGTCAAAAAGTACAAATTAAAAAATTGCCCTCTTAAAACACAAAATAGTTCAAGCTGTCCAATGAATCCTAGTTGTTTGATTCGTAAGCGGCGTCATCACGTGCATATCAATCAAGTTTGAGCTCCCTTCTACTCGAAATAAGATCAAACGGTTAAGAAGAAAAAGAGAACGTTAACCATACTCCGTCGTATTCTAAAACTGAATCCAAAGTGGTAACAGAACAGTGTGGTTAATGTTATAATTATCGCACATCGATTTTAAATCCTAATTCATGAACTTGGTCCTGTTGTCAGTAAGTATATAATGAGGTCTACCCCATCGATTCAAGGATAATTCCTTGAAAGCTTTTGTGACATTTCTACCATCTGCCTTCTGCAGGGGACGCAATGACACATATTTTGTGAATAAGTCTTTAAATACAACTACGAACTTATTTCCCGTCTTGGACGGCAGTTTGGGCCTGAGTATGTCAACTGCTACAACGAACCGAGGTTTTTCGATGTTTCTTTGTTCCATCAAACCATCCAGAGTTCGTTGCAATATCTTTTGCTGTTGACATTCTTGGCACGCGCTAACATGTGTTGCTACTTCCTTATAACAGCCTGGCCAATAGTGATATTTTACTGAACGACAGTATAAGTTTATCGATTCCCAGATGACCAGACTGTGGTTTGTTGTGCGACACTGTCAGTGAATTTTGTCCTAATTTCTGTGTCAAAAAGATTTTCTAGGCGTCCAAATCCGGTATGAAAGTAAATCTGGTAGTTGAATCTGGTTTATGGTACAATAGTTGACTTTTATAATGTCTCTAATTTGGAACTTGTATGGAGTTCGTTTTATCGTCTTGACTTTATCATTATGCCAATTATCTGTTGATCGTATTGCAGTGTCTGTGAGACCTATGAACGCTAGCTGGTTTTTGTGAGCCCGCGAAAAAGAATCGAGTACGTGATGTAATTTACCCTTGCGCGCAGTGCGGCCAAAATTCGAAAAAAAAAGTTTCTAGACAGAGTTTTTTCATCGTTGAGTTTGCTGAAGTGATTCTCTAAGAAGTAAAAACCGTTCATAGTAACTTCCTGTACCCTAAGTCTCCTCTTTTCTTTCAGTCGCAACGTAGCCTTCATCCAAACATCATATTACTGTAGATACACAGGGGAAGTTATACATGTGTGAAAGTTCTTGGAGTAAAGGATATCCAACAAAACCAAATGGAATCTACTTCTACAGGTTAGTGAAATACGTAAAAACTTTAGTAAATTTCAATACTATAACAAAAAATTTTTAGCAGTAGAAATTTGAGGATATATTTTTCATGTTTTTTTATATAAAATTTGAGTTTTCAAACCATGCAGTAATAAAACTCTATCGTATGCTGCCTCAAAACTTATTAAAGGTTACTCAGAAAAGTATTATTTACTGAATAAAACAAGATTTAGCTGCTACCTTTTGCTACTTTAGTTCTTATGCAACTTTTTGTATAAAAGTAATTGAATACTCGATAACGCAGATATAATGATAAATAAAAAGTTAAAGAAAGGAAGCATACAAATACTAAAATTAATAGAAAAAAGAAAGGAAAAAAGCATCAAAAGAGAAAGGAGTCGTACCCCAATGCCGTGGACGATTTTTTCGATTTTTCGACCCCCCCCCCCTCCCCCCCTCTCCCGTGTAAACTTTGTGTAAATCAGAATTACCCACCCCCCCTCTCCAAAGTTACGTTAACTTACTTTTTTTTTTTACATTTTCGAAAGAAAATTTAAAATAATATATCTATTAATCAATTACTGTTGAATATTAAAATATTATTAGTTTTTATTATGTTAAAACGACAATATTTTTAAACGAAGTGTAACAGCAAACGAAGCAACGTTAGTCATAATAAGTTAAAAATATAAATATTTAGTTAATAAATTAGTTAAAAAATATCTTAAACATCTTCAACGAACGGTACTCCTTCAGCTACCAAAACTTTTATGTCCCTGATAATAGGTATTGGAGCTGCTGTTGGTTCCACAGGAATAGACTTCACTCAGTGAGTCAACGTCCTCTTTTCTATTCAGTGTATTGTATTCATATAGGTACGTATGTGTATCGTTTAAGAAACAATTCTATTGAAATTTTAAATTTTATAATCTTAGCAGCGCTAAGTAAAAGCATATTTAGCAATGTTGTCGCACAATGCCTTAATCAACAACAACCATAGTTGAATTTAAAAAGTGACTTTAAATAAAATAAAAAATTTTTGTACTTCAACTATTAGGTAAAAATAATTTAAAAGCTAATATGTCAGAGTAAAAAAAGAGTGTTTTGTCACACGTAAACTTATTGCCTGCCCCCCCCCCTCTCCTAGCGTAAACATCCGTAGGATTTAACCAAACCCCCCCCCCCCCCCTAAAACTGTCCTCGGCATTTGGGTACGACCCCAAAGTGGGAACTGCATGTGTATAAAACTAGAGAGAAGGAGAATGCGACAAAGTGAGAAAGGGAGAGAAGAGGGGGAGCCTATACAGTAAACAGGGGATCACTTATAGTAGGAACGTACCATTCTGTAGAATTTCGATGTATAAGTGTCTTTGTGTGTGTGTGTGTGTATTAATAGTAGTGGTCCGATCCTACATATGGCAACTCTACGCACAATTCTTTTTGTATATCTATATATAGTGGTTAACATGGGTGTGTAGAGTTGCCGTGAGTAGGATTGGACCCCTACCTGTGTGTATACACGCGCACTAGGCACTAGGCAGATGTTCCATATGTTACTAGACTTACTTTTATTCGTTGAGCGGAAAATTAAAACACTGATATTTATTTATAACACTAAAATAAAAGTAACAACGTACTCATTTCTTCTTCTTACTTGAATGGACACGAGCTACATCAAACTTTGCATGTTATAAGATGTCTGACATAATTAATGAAAGAATTCGCGAATTCATTTTGACATATTTTAATAGTGGAATATAATTTTTAAGTAAAATGCATTGAATGACAATCAAAAATATATCTGAAAATAGGATTTTTTGTTGAATTTTTTCTAGATATTAGTTTTTGTTTAATTTATCAACGTAATTTAACGATGATAAAAACATATGTATTTATTTTTTAGGTTCGAGTAATAAGACAGAAGGTGATTTAACAAGGCTG
>JAPYYV010001450.1:0-24235 GCA_030522625.1 Copidosoma aretas | reverse complement strand
TCACTCATCTAATATCGTATTTCCCATTTTTCTTTACGAGTTTTCAACCGATTAACTCAAATTTTGGCTTGATTTATTCCTTGAAACACAAAGAATTGTTGTCAACTCTTGTTTTGGTGAATAAATACCGATTCGTCCAATAATTATTGTCTGAAAGGTACGTGCATCTGTGCATGATCAAAACAACGTTGCCAATAAGTTAGGAAATTTTATGTATGCTTCGGATTGGATGGCTTACTACACATTGTTACGAAATGAATAGGTATTATTTTGATAAAACAAGAGTTGACGACAATTCTTTGTGTTGCAAGGAATAAGTCTAGCCTAAGTTAAAGCTTATTGAACAAAAACTCGGAGAAAAATGGGAAATACAAATTCAGATGAGTGATGCACAATTGTATTTCCCATTTTTATCCGCGTGTTTTCGATCAATCAACGAAAACTTAGGCTTGATTTACTCCTTGAAATGTAAAGAATCGTCGTAAACTCTTTATTTTTCGATAAAATAGCCAGTCGTTTAATAAATAGTCTTATACAACTGTAAAATCAAATCGTCCTCACCGATAAGGTAGAAAACATTAACTATATCCGGATTGCCCTTAAAAATAAATTTAAATTTGTTGCTTCAATAAGAATTCAAAGTTTATTTTATAAAATAGCTAATTATTGAATTTTTCTTTAAAAATCATAAAAATAAATATGTTTGATTAAATATTGGGGGTTGGCGCCCGAAGCACGCAAGAGCCAGGGCCCCCTGGTACTAATAAAAACCATATTCATGGATTCCTTCTTAAATCTTTTTACATAAGACATGTATTTCTTAAATAATAAAAAAACAGTTGTCACAAAACCGAAAATCTACTTAATTAAATCTCTGATGAAATTTGAAAATTTAACGATAATATTTTGAAAACTATTATAAAATTTGTGCAGATCATTGAGCGTTACCAAAAATGCACTATTTGGAGGTAGATTTTCATTGCATTCTATGTAATATGTCTGGGTGTGTAAGTCAAGTCATTTTTGTAAGTGAAATATATAATGATTGATACATTGCTATTATTGTTGTTAATGAAATGATAAAGAATATATCAATATTTTTTTATATCTTCAAATATTGTATCCCTTACTATATTCTCCATTCCCCAACATTTTTCTGACTCTTTTAAAGAATAAAAATACACTCAGGATTTTTACATCTAGATAATGTACTATACTATTAGCCGTGAGGAATTAGTAGCTTTCTTAAGTACAAACATAGTATAAAGATATATACTTCATTAAATTGCAACAAGATCCTATGTTAAAATATCAAATCTTTCATTTCATATTAGCTTGAATACGTGGTGTAATGATCTGAAAAAAATTGAACCTTGTTTTTTTATAGCAAAATTTAACATATTCAAAATTCAGACGAATGGAATATATTTTGAACGACTCGTAAACCTCATTAAGTTCTGTAGGTAAACAAGGTTCCGACCCAAAGTAGATAACTGATGCATTCGTCTGGCAAGTTTATTTTCCAAAAAAAAGTATCATCAACAGAACTTTCTAATGTCCACAAGTCAACAGTGTGCTAATCAACAGTAAAGTGGAATGGATTGACCGAGTAAGCGAGCGACCAAACCCAAAAAGAATGTACCCAGGTTCATACTATATATACACAGAAAAGAGAGCTAATATAGTGAATAGCTGAAATGATTTAGCTATACTTTGAATAGCTAATGAATAGCAGCGTTATTTAGCGTCATTTTGAATTGATGAATAGAAAAAAAGGCAGGCCTCAGGGGCTGTGATGTGTAACATTTAAAGCTTAATTTTTTTGGTTGCTGATTACGAATTTCACTTCCAAGTAACATAGAAGAGTATATATAATTTTTGGACAACACCACGTCTTATATCATTTTTAAGGTTTTTGGAGTCGCTAATCACAAATTCAACCTCAAAATTACGAAATTTCACGACCTTCTCACCTATGTGACCGTCCCCTGACATCAATATAACATACTTTTGGTGCAGTTCAAATTATTAGTTTTAAGATTGATTAAAGAAAGCAAAAATTATCGATAACCTTTGAAAATTAAAAAAATAAATTACCATCATTGCTTGCATACGAAGGCAACAACAGTTCAACCACTTCGGCTGATAATGATTTCAGTTGATTGGTTGATAATTGTCAGCAACTTAAAATAAAGGGATCTGATGATATTAAAAATCTATTCAGAATATCTTCCATTGTTTTCTCTTGTAAATATTTGCATGAAAATTTTTTACGAAAACTTTTAAAAAATGTGTTGCATGATCTTTGGGCATCCTCTGACATTGGGTTTTATCGCTAGAAGAGCGTAAGATATGATCTCAAAACTATGAATTAAATTTTTGTGGACTGTTGTTGGCATGTAATGACATGATAACATGAGACTAGTACGGTTGTCGATTTTTTACTTTTCGGGAGCTAACAATTATTTTAATGCTTTATCTTATAGAAAAATCTTAGAATAAAAAATTACAATGAAGAAAAAATGTTAGAATTAAAGTCGTATAATAACATTTCTTGCAATAGTAAAAAAAACCATCAAAAAGTACTGTTTTTTAATTTTGCAATTACTATTGCAATAATTTTTTTTTCTTTTTATAATTACGAAAAATGTCGGTCTTAATGTGCCGAATGAGCACCCAAAATCTGAATTCTGTAAGATTAGTAGTTTTTGAAATATTCTTTTTTAAAAATAAAAAAGACTTGTGGTAAAATTTAGTTTCTTTAGATTAAGGCAGTCAGATTTTTATTTTTTTGAAAGCTCTTTAAAAGATGTATTACCATATGTAATTAAAATCTAAGTTTGTTATAATTAAAAAAAATTTGCTGAAAATGGCGTTAAATATGATACATATTTTTACCGTATAAACAATTGCAATAAGTTTTCTCCTCTGGCCGTCGAGGCAGCCGCGCGCGGCTGTACAGGA
Organism: Copidosoma aretas; assembly: GCA_030522625.1. Lineage (NCBI taxonomy): Eukaryota > Metazoa > Arthropoda > Insecta > Hymenoptera > Encyrtidae > Copidosoma > Copidosoma aretas. Next base: position 21,271 of record JAPYYV010001450.1, on the reverse strand, counting down.
ATCTGTTTTGGCGAGTTCAAAGTCTGTAGCACTAGCAGATTTGTCATTATCGCGGCTTTCCATGGACGTACGAAAATCCTATAGTAATCAATTTGGGCTAGCTCCACAAGATAGGCACGAATACGTACTGTATTTCATTCTGCATCGCATAATTTGCGCTCTATGCCGTACTGTGGGGAAAAAAGTTACTTTTTGTTTGAAATCAACTTTTCGGCTAGAGTTTTGTAGTTATTCAGTCGGTATTTTTTTAAAATATTTGTAATTAAATTCTCTATCGATTTCTCTGGGCGGATTTTCTACTTAGGCGTACTTTTTTTTAATTGTCCCCATAACCTCAAAAAAATCCGTGCTTTCTATATTTTTTTACGTTTGTGTCTCCTCAGACTGTAAAATACATAAGGAAACTATTGAACGAAAAGTTTTTGAGCTCGCTGAACATAAAATTGCTATCAGATAAGCGAAATTCAAAATGGCAGATTCTATATAGTAGACATAAATTTTTTTAAATCATAAAAATTGCGAAAAACGCTTGAAAGATTTTTAGTGGTCGCTGATAACAAATTTGCTATCAGATAACCGAAATTAAAAACGGCGAACTCAATATGGCACATACAAAATTACACTGGTGCGTATGAAAAAACAAAATGAACCTGCAATCATTTTTAGGGTTTATTAATCTGGAAGGTAGGATACAATATTAGTTACTGTCTATTACAATACTATTATCAGGGCTTGGAAACAATATACTGCTTTTGAGGATGCAAAGATAAGAACAAGCATGGAAAAGTACGTTGAATATGAAACCAATGTATTTTTTGACACCTGTGTCTTATGAGGTTTATCGTGATATTTCATTTTCTTCAGAAATTCTTCCAAAAATAGTATCATACTTATTTCATCGTTACACAGAACTTTTTCAAATTTCAGAGAGTCTAGCATCATAGTTTTGGAGAAATTAAATCGTAAAGATTTACGATTATACACGGGCTCTTATGGAGTGGCCGTTGCCAAATGGTTCTGTAAGGCCGTTTCACTTTCAACTTGGTTAATTTTCCTAAGAATTTCACAAAAAATTATTGGAATAAGTTAATCCTAATTAAAACAATTATTTAAAATTTCAGGAAGCCTAGATTTACCGTTTTAAAGATTCATCGACTGAAAGTTACTGCATAATGGTATTTGTATATCTGTATACTATATAGTTGTACAGGTCTAAACAAAAGTCTATGTTATCTATAAGTTTTCGCAATGGTAATATATATTTCCATTTTTTTTTATGTGTGCACATCAGACTTGACACTTGTAAATGTGCTTCGTATAAGAATACCTATAGTAAAAGGATTTAAAATAAAACCTAATTTTAGATGTTAATTGTACCACGACAGCCCTCTTAAGCAAAAACATTTCCTTTTCAAGCCCTGGCAACAGCTCTATACCCTTTGTGGTACATGTAGGAATGTAGTAAGAGTAGGTATGTACAGTAACACATGTTCGTTACTTTTAGGGTATCAGTTCCAAGTACCCTACGTAATGGTGATTTTTCCAAAAGTCGTAATTAAAACGTTAAAAATATTTAGTATTTAAACTACAAATTAGATGGATTTTCGAATGTTTAATTAAAGAAGCACAAATGCAAAAAAAACTATTACAAATAATAGTTATAACAAATATCTTAACCTTACATACTACAAATAACCTAGCGATAATTTATAGATCCTGATCTGCATAATGCTACTGTACATTAGGAATTAAACATGTATCTACATCTCAAAGTAATAATTCTTAAATACATAAATTTTATCATCAAGTGTATGAACAAATTAATGCATCAAAATTAAAATTTTCTGCAAATAAATTGATAGTCTGGTTTCGAACATTATTCTAAAACGTTCAGTGAATTGATTGTATGATTTTAGAAAAAGTGCTTTATTGAAATTAAAGAACAAAGTGAATTAGTATGATAATATTTAGAATAAATTTATAATAAATAAACGACGAATGTATATAGTTATTTATATTACAGCTTTAATTTTTCATCGTCAAGTGTTTACCTTATACAAATCCAAGAGAAAATAAGGTTATTAAGGTCATTCATAGATTATACATCATATGATTCGTATACGTAGACTAGTAATAACAGTGATGTAATACAATTTCCCACGTTCTTGTTGGTAATGAGTAAATGGCGATTAAAAATTTATTGTCGTGGACAGAATGTTTGGAATTAGCGATTACAAAAACTACCATATACATTTTTCACAAATTTTTGTGGTTTAAAAAAATTTTTTAAGCTGTATAAAATCCATTATTTTGAATTTTGGTTATCTGATAGCAATTTTGCAATCATCAATCACGAAAGCTTTTTTATACGTTTTTTCGCGAACTTTTATGACTTTCAAAAAATTTTGACCGCCATATTGAATCTGCCATTTTTCATTTCGGTTATCTGATGGAAAATTTCTAATTAGCAACCACAAAAACCCCTTTATACGTTATTTCGAGAATTTTTATGATTTAAAAAAAATTTTTGTGTGTCATATTAAATGCGCCATTTTGAATGTCGGCTAGCTGATATCAATTTTGTAATAAGCGACAACAAAAACTTGTGTATACATTTTTTTACAAATTTTCATGATTTAAAAATAAATTGTTGTCCGCCATATTGAATTTGCTATTTTGAATTTCGGTTATCTGATACCAAATTTGTGTTCAGCGAGCTCAAAAACTTGTCGTACAATAGTAAATTTATGTCTTTTACACTCGGAGGAGACACAAACGTAAATAAATATAGAAAGCACAAAACTTTTTCAACTGCCTCAATTTGAAGAAATTAAATTCTACGAAAACACTTTCTTACTTGTAAAATGGAATTTTGCAAAAACTATACTATTGATTTTACAGAATCTAGATTTTAAGTGCTCATTCGGCACATTAAGACCAACATTTTCCGTGATTATGAAAAAGAAAAAATAATTATTACAAAAGTTATTGCAAAATTTAATAACAGCAGTTTTTGATGGTTTTTTACCTTTGCAACAAAAGTTCTTAACCGATTTTGATTCTGCAGGCGCCATTTTGTAGATAATTTTAGCGCCTATAAATTTTGTTTAAACTTCTTTTGATTAATTTCTCAGGTTAGGAATAAAATGAAAAAAACTGGTTTTCGGCGTATTCTGCTGGCCACCATTTTGTTATACAAAAAATTCAGCGTGAGGAAGGACTTTCATTTTGTCATTCTAATACTTTTGCACAAGATAAAGCATTAACATAGCTGTTAGCACCCGAAAGGTACAAAATCGACAACTGTCCTGGTCTACAAGTACACATTTTTTGACGGTTTGTAAAGTTCATTAAATGTTTTTATATCAATTGTGTGCCCCGCCGCTAAAGCTTGTAGTATAATGTAGAATCTATAAATAATGTTTTTATCGGCCCCAGTTATTCATGAAGAAATTTTGTAGCATTCAAAAAATCGTCAAATAGTATTCCCATTATTACTACTTCCCCATCCAGGTTTCGGTTTGTCATCGATGAGCTCTAACTCTTCCTTAGAACTATTTTGAAAATTTATTTTCCTTATTTGTACAGATTTTTCATCTTTATCACGGCGAGCTTGCCACGGTTGAATTTTTAATTTGTAAGACAAGTGTAAGCAACATTCAAAGAATCTCATCCAAGCATGTAATGACGACGAACTAAAATCTCAGTTCGTTTCGTTAATTTATCTATTCACAATATCATCATAATTATTAAATTTTTTTTATGTTGCTTTACATAAATAACAGCGCTGTTATGACAGAGTGCTCGTGATAGAGTTACAAACTTTTTCATCGATCATGGTATAATTCATACTTAACAATCAATTGTTTTCCACTTATCATCATTTCAAATGGGATCAATCATTTAATTTATTTATGTACATTTGCAGTTTCTGCGACGATAACTTCGGTTGTTTAACGTAAAAATTATACTTTAATCGATCTACAAAATCTTGGAGATGAGGGTCGTAGATTTTTCTAGATAACTGTTGACTCTTGTACCGAATTCTCTACTAATTGAAGTGGTACCAAAGAAGGAAAAGAATACTTTTATCTGTTTTCTTCAGATTGCAAGCAAATTTTTGTTTATAAATGCTATGTCCAGAACTCCTGTTACAAACATACTTTACAAGCAAAACTGAATTACTTAACTGCTCAACTCTGAAGTTCTTAATAACATCTAACTGACTATGTGAAATTCGACTAATTTTATGGTCAAGTAGCGGTTTTAATTTTATTTCTGCAGTGCACTCACTTACTAGAATAGCAGTTGGTGAACAAAAATTTTATTTAAACTTAATTAAACTCCCGTACTACAACTTGTTCGATTATTCAATACTTAATATATAGATAAAAAATCGAGTATAGAAGCCGCGTTCTATATATTAAAAATTTTATTTATCTTTTGCAATTAATTTGTAGAGTGAAAAGAGTTTTAATGTTTTCCTTAACGTATCGTTGCGTAATATATGATATATGTTTGGAAAAATTTCAATTCCATAAACAAAGAAAATGTTGAATTGGCATAGAGTTTTCCAGTTTGCAATCGATCTGTGAAGATTTTCGACACGTTTCCGCTTCAGTTGGACTGCCTTCTGCAATTTCTTTTAAAACACTCGCAGCAACAACTTTTCCTTCTCGTCTTAATTCCATTTGAGCCGCACGTGAAAATTCTTCAATAGTTACTCATAAGCGTGGATCTGCTGTTCCAGTAATCGAAGCCAACGTCAAAGGCTTCGATCACTGGATGACGTGAAGTCCAAGGCAGACCTACCTTTTTGGCTAGCTGTAATCCTATCTTCCTCTTTTTTTTAAATTAAAACTTTATTTAGCCAATCTTTATTACCATCTGAAAATCAATCCTTCATCTTTTAACTTATTTGTCATCTCTCTCTTAAGTCAAACGTTAAATTTCTTGTACCGGACTTCACGGAATCTGATAATAAAAACGACGACTATTAACCATAACTTTTTTAATTTTCGAAAATACCTATGATAAGTCTTGATAGAAGTTTGGTTTAACGTTTACATACATTTTTTTTCTTAATAGGCCATTAGGATTAATTTCACTAAAATTTGTTGCACTGGAACCTACAAAAAAAAAAATTTTTTTAATATACAAAATGTCAATACATACGCAAAAACATACTTATAGTTAATTATGCCTGCACAGTTAAATACAGATAACAAGCCCTGGATTAATTTCTCACAACTTAGTATGTTTATACGCCCATACATTTTGGCATCTAAGATTGCAATCAAGCAATTGGGCTAGTGCAGTTTAGCACTATTTTGAATTGTACAGGTGCGTAAACTTGATCTCTTTTTGTTTAAAATTTTTTTCCGTTTGCTTATATACGCACGCTGATACGCGTAGACGTTCATGTATATATACATAGATACACGTATTGCTGACTTTCTCTTTCTCTTTACGGTTCGTGCTATCCCATACAGATTCATTGTTAGATTACACCTACCTCTCTCTCTCGCTCTTTATCTTTTTCTTTATCTCCCTCACTCTGATGCCTTCTTTTGATCCCGTATTTTTTACGTAATTCAAGTATATCCCTGTTATTATAAGTCTAGGCTGGCAGAACAAAATTTAAAAAAAATTTGTTTTTATATTAATGTGTACGTCTCGTATACTAGTACTACTTGTCTCGTATAGGTGGTACATGGGTAGGTACAGCATGGATTCGTGAGGGGACAGTTAACTGTCACAAATTTGCTGATATACTTTAACTTCTTTTTTGATACTGTAAGCCAACAGCCGCAGGTCGATTTAACCAATATTTATTTTGAAAAAACCTTTTACAGAGTTGATAACACTATATTACTTCAGAAATACTAAAAATTGGGTATACGTGGTCCTTTGTATCGGTGGGTAAAATTGTACTTATTCTTGCTTGGACAAGCTGTCGAAATTGTTATAGAGATCTCTTGATGGATCGATGTGCCGATTCATATCCCTTAAGGATTGCTCCTCGGACTTATTTTGGTTACAATATACTATAATGACCTTTCAGCTTTTTCCATCCTGCACGTGTACAACTCTTTAAAAATTATCTTAAACTATTTAGTGCTGTGAATAGCCTCCTGGAAGTCTCTATTTTACAAAATAACTTTGATAGGATTTTATACGTAGAGTGTGGTATATCTGCAAATTTGCGTAAGTATGTTTTCATTAGTCTTAGTGAACAATATTACCCTTCTATACACCAAATAAAATTACTTCATCTAGAGTAAAATTAGTATAATACTTAGAAATAGTATTGCATGACAAAAGACCTTTTGGGTACCATATAAAAGGTGTCTTGTCGAGAGCCTGTAAGATAGTACGTTTTATGAAATACACTGAAGAGGAATTCGTTGATCCCATTACCGTAATACACTTGTGCAAGAGTATTCAAGAGCCCATCTTAAGCGATTGCAGCATTATATGGCCTTATACTAAGTAAGTGTTGAGTATTTGGGAAAGCGTTCAGCATAAAATACTTCGTTATACAGGCATAAATTGAAGACTACGATGTCTTATACCGATTACAATCACACAAGTCTTCGCAATATTTTGTTAGCAGTGCTGGTAAAATGGTTACATAAGTAGAACGATTTTAGTTTTTGTTATAAAATACATCACAATAAAGTTGACAGCCCCTATATTAATGCTTTATTTAAAGATCAAAACCGGATTGACTAATGAAATCAATTCATTGCAACTAGGGGTGGATGGCCTAATTATCGAGGGTCTGAGAAAAATTTTCAGGAATCTAATGTAATGTTAAATGTATGCTCCATGTGTATTCCATCCGCATTGGCAAAGGCCAAAACTCCATCACTATTACCTGAATATACTAGCCTTTTATGAATGGTCCCCTTTGGGTACCGTAGTACCCTCTTGGCGGATGTTCAGTGACTAACGTCGGAGCAGGTATTGAACTGGCTCAGCATGTTCACTGCATAGGCTATGGCAGGCCTTGTGCCAACAGCCAGCCACATGAGAGCTCCAATTAATTCCCTGGAGGGATAATCTTCTTCCGATTTTAGAACCTTACTTGAATTTAATTTCACTCCCAATACCAGTGGCGTCCTGGCAGGCTTACAATCAGATATTCCGAACCTTGACAGGATGTCTGTGATGAATCCGTTCTTACACATAGAAATCTGCTTTCCTGTTTGTAGTATATGCATTCCGAGGCAGTAACTCACTGCTCCTAGGTCCTTTACTTCAAACTTACTGGAAAGCTGATGCTTGATGTCTTTGACTTTTCTTAAATTATTTGAAGCCATAATGATATCGTCAACGTACATCAGCAGGTAAGTGATATCAGCCCTTGAGGAATCTATGTAGACGCAGGGGTCTAAGTTAGTTGGGGAAAGCCCAATCGCTCGGAGAGTTTCGTCAAGCTTTTTATGCCACTGACGAGTTGACTACCTTAGCCCGTATGTCGCCTTCTTGAGCCTACAAAATTTTCCGCCACCCTTCAAGACGCGGCGCATACATGAGCCTTGCACACTAATTCGCAGTCCTTTTCTGTGCCGATGACTTGGTCCAGCATTTCACTGAGCAGATCTGGAACCTTAATGTACACAGTGGTGTCTATTTTGCCGTTTAAGTACGCCGTGGTCACGTCCATCTGTGATACTGTTGAGTTATGCATGGTGAAGAGGGCCTAAAGCAGACGAGGGGACTTAATTCTTGCCACCGGAGCGAAGGTATCCTGGAAGTCGACTCCTGGTCTCTGAGCAAAGCCCTGAGCCACATCCCTTGCTTTTCTGCGAAGTAACGCACTGTCTGCGTCGTGCTTATTCAATACGGTCCTGCATCTGAGTACTCTGCTCTCACCAGGCCTGTCGATGAGTTTCCAGGAATTGTTGTTATTGAGGCTCCTGATCTCCTGGTAGATGGCCTCGAGCCACTCCTATTTTTCAGGCCCGTTGATTGCTACGTTGACGGAAATCTCCGAGGCCGTCATGGCCACACATACGTCCAGCTGATCGCTGCCAGTCACCCGAGTATCACTTCTACTTGCCTCCTCTGTGTGCGGTTCGATATTCCCGTTAGCTTCTGCTTCCCGGATCGCGCCTTCTCTAGGCATACCAGAGTCGACAAGTTGCTGAAATCCGTGCTGTTGACTCTCCTCTTGCTGGAACCCATGGAATGGAGCTTCATCCTCGGAATTGCTGTCATATATGGAAGCTTAGAATTCAGGCTGCTCTTCAACTGTAAACTCGGGTTCGACTTCGCTGGTTGCAGGTTTATTTTTATTTCTAGCTATCTCCGAGTCAGCAGCAGACTCCGTGCTTGCCTGCATATTCGGCGCTGCTTTCGAATGGGTCAGACTTATCTCCATAAATTCGCTCGATCCTGATTGCTTCGGGTCGAGATTCTTGTTTGCATATTCTGCTCCGAGTGCAAGCAAAAACTAGACATCTCTCGAGACGCGAATCCTCTGTTCGCCGGGAATCCAAGTGCGGTACGATTTGGAGGTTTCCGAGTAGCCAACGAACGTTCACTGCACTCCCCTTACATCGAATTTCCCCCTTGTTGGTGTTTAGTCCAAAATATACACCTTAAGACCAAAGGGCTGCAAGTAAGAGATATTCGGACGTGTGCCAGTCCAAAGTTCGTAGGGTGCTCCGTGAGATATTGCTCTTGACCTGCATCGATTTCCTATGTGATTTGCCGTAGCTATAGCTTCCGCCCAGAAGGAGGCCATCAGCCTGGACTCAATCAGCATGTACGGTGCTATCTCGACCAAGGTTCTATTCTTTCGCTCGGCTACGCCATTTTGCTGCGGTGCGTGTGGCACTGTCGTATGATGCGAAATTCCGGTGTCTTTAAAAATTGCACTAAACTGTTTATTTATATATTAACGACCGTTGTCAAACTGCAAAGCCTTAGCCTTGCGGCCGGCCTGATTCTCGACGAAATTTCTGAACTCCAAGAACTTTTCAACAGCTTCGCTCTTGTTTTTCATAAAATGAACTTGACTTCATCGACTTTTGTCGTCTACGAACGTGATAAAGTAACAAGCACCTCCCATTGACTGTGTTCTCATGGGTCCGCAAACGTCTGTGTGCACAAGCTCAAGCAACTCTTTGGGGGAACTTTTTCGCTTTGAAAACTGAGTGCTCGTCATCTTTTCAGCTAAACATATTTCGCACGGAGCTCGATCGGCGGTCGGTTTGTACTCGAAACCGGTGACACCGTCATTTTTAGCCAGACATAACCTTGATGATCCTTAACCTCTGCACGATCTTCCTTAAAGATGACTTCATTGTTGTTATCTACTATTTTGGCCACAGAAATGAGGTTGGTTCGGAGGTTAAGTACGTAAAGGGTATTTTTAAGGGTGACTGAGCCGCTGGCATTGTCCTTGACTGTGATTTTCACGTCACCTCTCGCTCTTACCGCCACAGCGGCATTGCTAGCAAGTTGGGGTTCGCTGCTCATACCCTCAAAACGTAAAAGTACCTCCCTCGTGTTGCACAGATGTGAGGTGCAACCGCTGTCTATACACCACATATTTTCCGTTTTTGAAGCTCCTGCGCCAATCGAGAAACATGAGTCGATTTTTACGACGTTTGCCGCCTGCTCCATCAAGGCCCTTTTTTTAAAACAATCGGATTCTTCATGTCTTTTCTTCCGGCAAAATCCGCATCTGTACACGAGCCTTGCTTTGTTCGTGGTTTTGTCGGGATAGGTATTGCTTCTTCCTTTAGATAGCTTGGAATTGGCGTTGGCAAACATGGCACCGTTTTCGCTCTCGTTGCTCTTTTGTTGTCTAGCGCTGTACTCTTCGATGATTTTTATCTTTAGCATCTCGGCGTCCGAGAGCTGATCACAAGACTTGGTGGCGCATCGAAAATTCTCAAAACTGCTGGGAAGGCTGTACAGTAACATAATTGCCAGAAGATCGCCGCTTATGGTCACGTCCATTGCTTCGAGATTATCTAGGACGTCCAAATATCCATTGATATGCTCCCTCAAGTCGTCACCCTCCTGCATACGGTGCTGTGTGAGACGCTTGAGGAGTGTAGCCTTTCGAGCTGGCCCCTTTGAGGCGTAAATGGACTCTAATTTTCTCTAGACGTCGCTTGGTGTGGTGCACCTGCGAATATGTTTTAGCTCGGATAGTCTTATGGACAAGATCAGGTCAGCTTTAGCTTTTCTATCCGCAGCGAGCCATTTTTTGTGTTCTGCTTGTACTGCAGCCAGCTGTTCGCCCGTGCCGGTTACAGAAAGTGCAGCATTTTCTTTCGATACATACTGCCACGTATCGTTCTTTACAAGTAGAGCTTCCGTTTGGATTTTCCAATCATCATAATTGTCGCGATACAAAAATTTGAGTCGCGTAGTGTGTGTTGTACTTGCGTCCGCCATTTTGGGCTAGGAAGAGAAGAAGAAACCACCGCGTCTCGCGAGAGAATTAGTTTCACTTCTTTTCGTCGTCTAAGTCGGTTAAGAACTTTTTCGACGACTCAAGTTTTTAGTAGACAGGGCCCACAACCTTTCAGGCAGGTATGAAGAACACACACGTAGTTACTTTTGAGACTCGATTTATTAGGTACGGAGTTGTCGTGACAAAGGAAAATCCAAGACTGACTTGGGAGGGTCAACTTATAAACATATACGTGTATAGGAACATAAAAGTATACTCATGTAGCTTACTGGGTGAGTTGCTATGAGTGAGTCTCTGAACAACAACACCAGAAACAGTAATACTTCAAAGATAATAAAATATAATGTAATGGTGTATTTTAATATGCATACCCAACATATTAAATGTTGTACCACAAAAAGAACAAAAAAGATTTGATTTAAAGCTTATATTAAATAAAGTCACATGGGGCTAGTCAACCATGCCTCTCACATTAAAAAAAATTTTGAAGAAGCTTGTAGAAATATGTAACCATTTCAATCACGAAATTTGTTTTTATCGTTCCTTATGTCAAAAAACCTCCACGGAAATATGATGTAGAATACATTGGAAAACTATTTAATCGAGGGATTTCCTGAAGACCGTGACGATAAAGCTTTTTTACGCCTAAAGCAAATTTCTAATTATGACAATTTATCGTGTAAAGACTTTGGATTACCTAAACCTAAGACAACTAAATAAAAAATTTCTGCAAACGATAGTACAATTTAAATGAAAAGAAAATCATATGATACTTTTTTTTAACTAAATCAAGTTTATAAGTGTATTTTTCAAGAAATCGTGTAATCAAATAAAAAAAAATTTTTTGTCAAAAGTCCAGGAGGATCTGGTAAAACATTTCTGTACAAAACATTTATTTATTATTTTCCTTCGTTGAACAAGAAAATTTCTTCCGTTGCATGGACAGGCATACCATCCATATTACTTCTTAAAGGAATAATAAGCCATAGAATTTTTAGATTTCCTTTAGATGCAAGGTGGCTCTTTCAACCTACACTATCTAGTTGCGTTACGTCAAACTATCACACTTATAAACATCGGGTGACGGACTTGCCAACAGACGCTAGTATATGCTTTAAGCATACGCAGTTAAACGTTTTGTTTGCATTTTAATAAATATCTTTTAAAATTGACTGGTTGTTGGCATTTTTCAAAGTATTAATGTGATCAGCGTAAATAAAGCTATCTTATGTTGGCTTTTTGTTTTGATCCCTCGTGTTTTCTGTAGTTTTTTATGCAAATAATGATGAAGACTTATATGCTTTTCATTGAAGCATATGTTAAGACGTGAACTTTTAAAGCCTCGTTCTCTATAATTTACGTAATAGTAAAGTTTTAAATTTTAGGTAGTGATTCATTTAATAATAAAGAGTAACCTATTAAAGTTTAGTTTACATCCATGTTTTAGATTTCACAGAAGAGCCACCGGAAGTGTTATTAAAAGCCTTATCTTAAAATTAGAATCAGATTTAAAAAAACTGCGCAAATAGAAAATTTAGAAACTGAAAACTAACATGCGTTTAATCAATATTAATTTTTCATCTTCACTCATACAAATAGAACAAGGAAAAACTTATTCTTCCAAAATTCCAAAAAAATGGAAAAGTAACGATATTTGTCAGCAAATGTTCAATAATCTTCTAGATTGGAGAACTCCAATGACTAACATGGTCATCATCTTAATCTTGCTCCAAAGTAAAATTGAATAAGGAATAAAGAAGGATAAACTTGGTGAAAAAGGAGCACATTTATTAATAAAATTCTTGACGTTTCATCGATGCCAATATTGACCTCTTCAGAAATGTTTACAGATGGCGCGTCCCCATCAACATCACGGAGATAACGTTTTCAACAGAAAAACATGGCTTATAACTAGCCACCACACTGCACTAAAGTGATATATTGCAAGGGGACGCACCATCTGTAAAGATTTGCGAAACGTCAAGAATATCATTGATACATGTGCTCCTATTAAGTTTGTCGTTCTTTATTCCTTATTCAATCTTCAAGATTCTTCAGTAAATAACGTAATCTTAACGTCCCGCAATGAATTTATATATTTTTTAAATGATAAAATTTGTAATGCACTGCCCAGCTACACATGAATTCCCCATTGCCATATTTCAATTTAATAATGGAAGGTATTCCATCTCATGAACTAAATTTGAAAATAAATGCGGTTGTTATGTTGATTAGAAATCAATGCATGTAAAAAGGATTGTGCAACGGATCAGGGCCAAGAAAGACTCAATTATTTGTGCATAATATGAAAGCTAAAATTCAAACCAGAGATTAGTAGAGATATTGCTGGCCTGCAATGTTAACTGCCGGTACCACTTTTTGCCACTGATTCACGCGCCACACCATGGCCAGCTACCGAACCATACACACATCGTACCTGACGCTATCAAACTTCATAGAATCGGGGCGGGAACACATGTGTGCCTTCGAAGAAAGGAAAGGAAATCTAAAAATGGGCGTACAGACCAGAGATTAGGTATACATATTGCAGGGAGAGGAGGAGAAGTGGCCGTTTCAGCTGAGCGAAGCGAGAAGCGAGCGGCGAATCTTTTCCCATGGAGTGCACTATACTTATATATATACACTGTCTACGTACATCCAACGTATAACTGACAAGCTTAAACCTAATGTATCAAGCTGACAAAAACAATCAACACTTTTACTTATTGTGATAGTTATGAACTACATAACACAACAGCTTATGCTCCCTTTCTTTTCAATAAACATATGAAAATTTGAGATGGCTACTATGTACTGCGTGAGTAGCTGCAGTGACTAATGCAAAGTCTGAGTTTTGATTTTTGGCAGTCATGGATTCGAATCACGTTCAACTCTATTTTTTTTTTCGTTCGTTTTTTAATTTGTTTTTCAGCAGTTTTCGTCATTTTTTGTCGATGAATTTGTATACAATGCAACAAATTACACATATTCACAAAATTATATCCAAAAAAATACTAAAATTATTTTAGTATAGCATGATACAAGTCTGGATAGTTTTCAGAAAAAAATACCGCTTTAGAGGTAATTTTTTATAACATGAGCAACTTTAATTTTATTATTTTATGCAGTCTCTCATGGTGATAAATGAATTTTCATCGTATTTAAAAAACTGAACGTACAATCAGATGAGAGAGAGGGAGAGAGTAAGAGGGAGAGATAGAGACAGAGAGCAATGACTTTGTGATCTATTTAAAGCTTTTTGATTCCCGAATAATGACAATTTGAAACCCATATATCATAGATGTTGTTGAAAGATATTGACAAAAATGCACAGAAAAACGTGTCACAGACATAGTGAAATTTTGTAGTGAGTCATACCTCACTTTTTTTTATTAGATATTATAATCTAAAATTTCGTACACGAGACATAAATAATAAATAGACCAAGAAAAGAAATTTCTCAAAAATTTTGAAAATTCCTCACACTTTTTTCAACTGACGTTCGGTATTGTATAATTTTTTAGTTTATAATTTTTGTGATTGAACAGAAGTGTTTTGCAACTTCATGAAAAGTTTGTTAACGACTGAAAGCTTTGAAAAAATCTCTATTTTTTCAAATAGATCTATCAATATAGGTCCGAGAATTCGGGGAAATAATGTCGACTCAATTAAAATTATATTTTTAAAAATAGAGTTGTAGACGATTATTAAAATTTTCTGGCCACTGTGTTTGTACCGTCACTATATATTATTGTTTAGCATTTTTTACTGATGTTAAACAAGTGAGTATCGTATACATGCCCAGAAAACAAATAAGCCCAGCATACACTTGATCCCGTTAGTGAAAATAAAGTTACAGGGTAGATAGCCGCATTATCAAGAGTCTTAAGAAAGTTTTTTGAATTTATTGTGATAGCCTACAGATGATTTTTTAATGCCAAAATAATCATTGCAGATAAAAATAAAATCACGATAGATATCGTTGTCCAATCATTTTTTTTCCATTTTTTTTGCATCTTATTTTATTGACTAGACTCTGATTTAATCTCCTATTCAGACCATTTGAAAACGATAAATTTACGGCTGTACAGATAAGTTTTATTTTTTCTTCTTCTGGGAAATCATTAAATTCTTTTGAGTTTATTCCTGGATATTGATATGCTAGTATCATATCTATTTTTTCTGTTTTTAATACATTTTGTACTAACTTAATGAAATCGGTTGCATTTTGTGTTTTATATGTTAGAATGAACGCGTATCGGTTAAAAAGATCGACTAATAGATGGAGGTATTTTTTTGTGAATCTTTGTTCGCCAAAACCTCCTATGGTATCTAATGATATTATTTGAAATGGTTTTGTTGCTGGTCCTAAGTGTTTCATCAATCTGTATTTTTGTTGTCCTTTTGATTTATTTTGAATATATATCTTACAAGTTTTACATGTCCTTTGAATATTGTTCGTTAAATTTCGAGTTGTATACTGTAAACTTATTTTATTTGTAATTTGTCTGATTCCATTATGACACCATTCAGTATTTACTTTTTTTAGTAATTTAATGCTAAGTTGTTCTGACAAATTTTTTTTTTTATTTCCAATATTTTTTATAAAATATTCCGTTCTTTCTATCAATTTTTTCTCTGCGTATTGTATCGTTCTCTTTTTGTTTCGTCTAATTCTATCAGGTTTACTATTTTTAATGTTTTATCTACATTCCCATTTGATTCTAATACTGGGTGTCTACTTAAGCAGTCTGGTTCAGTATTATTTTTTTCAGGAACGTATTTTATATTAAAATCATATTGTGATAAATAATGAGTTAACTCACCTGATTCTTCGTCTGCCCTAGCTTCAATATTTTAATTTTCTAATGGTTTGTGATCCAAGTATTCAATGAATTTTGTTCCCATAAGCCCATGTTGCCAGTATTTTATTGCTTCCTTTATTACTAAACATTTTAAACGTATTGCTTTTTGCTTTCTTTTCCTCTCATTGAGTTTTTTTATTTAAATATGCTACTGGTTTATCTTTTCCGGCTCTTTCATCCTTTTTTCGACTGCTCCTATACCATGTACTGATGCATGTGTAGAGATTTTCATTGGTAAACTATTATCAAATATTTTGAATATTGGTTTCGAACATAGCAATATCCTTATTTCATTAAATGATTTCTCACAATCTTCGGGGCATACAATCTTATCATTTTTTGTTATAGTTTATTTAACGGGTCTAGAATTATTGCACTTTCTTCTATTGTTCGTGATAAAAATTTATCTTTCCTAAGAGTAAACTCATATTTTTTTGTGTTTGGGTTTGGAAAATTTTTGATTGAAATTAAATTATGTGTCATTACTCTTACTGTATTATTTTTAATTATATGTCCAAGATACTTTACGGAATTCGAAGCATGAGTACATTTTTTTAATTTTAATCTAAATCCTTCTTTTATGATTGCTTTTAATACTTATTCAATATGTTGTAGATGTTCTTCAAACGATGTTGAGTATATCAGTGGGTCATCTATCTTATTCACTGTAAACTCTGTTAGTCCATGTTTTTTAGGATACCACTCAAAATTCGTTGAAAGATGGCTGGTGATGTTTTCAAACCAAATGTTAAATAGGTCCACTGAAAGTGTCCGTCTTGTGTAACGAGTGCTGTTTTTGTTATATCTTTGATTCTTAATAATATTGACCAAAATGCTGAGTTTAAATCCAGCGTGGTAAAAAAGTTACGATTTCTAGCTTTTATTATTACATCGTCTATTAATAAAAAAGATTGTGTTTGTGATACTATAATTTTATTCAATTATCTAAAATCGATACACAGTCTTGATTCTTTTCCTTTATCTTTTTCGTATGCCAGTCTTACTGGTACTGCAAACGGGCTATAAGATTCTTCAATTGAATTTTTTTATAATGATTTTGCTATGTGTTTTTCTATTTCTTTTTCATCTTCGATTGAACATCTATATGGTCTTTGTGTACAATATTGATCTATCAGCAGATATATTCTAGCTTTATAATCTACCACTGTTTCCACGTCATATTTGTCTTTTGAAAATACCGTGTTGTATTTCTCTACTGTTTTTATTATCTTAAGTATTTTTATATTATTCAGATGGTCGATTTTAATTTTAAACTGTTTTTTTTTACGTATTCATCGAAATATAATTTTACTGTCTTTGGTTTTTCATTAAATTTTTTTATATTTACGCTATTTTTTCCTGTCTTTATCTCGTTCTTTTGTAATATTTCTACATTTCTATTATGGATCAGTTTCAATTTTTTTATCATATGTAAGCCAATTAAAAAATCTTTAAATTATTTATTTTCTAACATAAATATGTCCATTTTTCGTTTTATATCAAACGTTTTTAATTCAAAATTATTAAGTTGTTTTTACTTTTTACACCATTTACCGTTTTCATAAATTACTTATTATTATTATTATTATTATTACTATATACCGTATTATTATTTCAACTAACCTTGAATTTATGAGGGAGATTTAAAAACCCAAATCAGATGTTCCTTTAGTATTTAATTTATTTTCTATTAGTACATCCAGCTTGATTAATGGTGTGTTTGGTCGTTTTTTGAATTGTGTGTATGTCCACTTCAAGTAGAGAGTTGTTGCCCTTAACACCGTATTTATTGGTGTTGTCTTTTTCATTATCTTTTTTTTTACCAGAATGAGTCTTCGGAATACTATCTAGTACCTTTGTTTGAATATTCACAATTTCTACAAGGATTCTTTTCTTTGGATCTCTTACTAACGTTACCAAAGTTTTTGAAGATACATCCTTATTTATTTTTAGCAATAATTTATCTTTCCTTATAGCATATTCTATTGATGAACCTTCTCTGTATCTGAAGGCTATAGCATATACTTCTAAACCCCATCCTCGTTCTGCAAAGGTTTCTAGAAACCTGATTCACCATTTGGACCATTCTGCTTCTCCTGTCGACTTTGTTAATGCCGCTGAATGCCAATTCAAACATGGTTTTTCAAAGGACAGTCTTAATGTTTCAAATATACTATAATCTTGATCAATTTCTAGTCTACTACATTCTTTTTCAAATGTTTCTAGCCATTGCATTGTATTAGAATGTTTGCATGTAAATTTATCGATCATGAACTTTTCTCTGATATGTATCAAATTCTTTTCTTTTTTTTCTGATGACACAACTAGCTATTCTAATATTTTTGTTAAATTATATTTTTCTTTATCACTCTCTTTTTTATTTCTCTTTATCTCATCTAAAAGTTCATCATTAAATATTGAATTTTCTTCATCATCTAGATATATTTTATTTAGTTCCTCAGTTAGCACAACCAACACACTTATCTCATCATGACGACGTCTCAATTTTGCCTTTACCTTGTTATACATATCTGTCTCCTTAAATTCTTTATAATATTGCACACACTTTGTTTGTTCTGATAAAGCATATTTTTTTCTACATTGTCATGATAGAGATTTTATAATTTTATTAACTATATTAAATAGTGGATAAATAATACAGTGGATTATGTTTCTATGTTTCTGTAGATAAAGATAAAGATTTATTTTACTATGCACAATGTTCATCTACAATATTGACACTCTTACCTGTAAATAAAGAAACGACAATAAAAGTTTATTACTATCACTTTAATAACACTAACTTCAGAAAATTATCATTATTTGGATTCATTATAAAATTTTATCATTTTATTAAAATTATGTGCACGTGTCCTTTATTATCCCTTCAATTTTTCTCTCTCCTTGTATATTGTTCTCTTTTCACCATTCTTTTAATACCTATCGTTACATCTAGTATAAGTATATCAAAGAGCGCGCGGAGCATGAAAAGCGCGGTCAACTCAAATGAAAGCAAGTATAGTTTATATACACATATATTAATTTAAGTAATAAGTTAGAATTTGTTTAAATGGTTTTAATTCAGAAAAATTTTAGAATTTTGTGCTAATTTATTGGCAGCGGTTTTTTAAGATGAGTAAAATCACAGAATGAAAACAAATTATGATATGAAATCCCGATGCACAAAAAACTCACTATATCAAAATACAGATATGATCAGATAAATATATACATGCATACACACTATATTACTAAAAAGGAGCACCTTCGTTACATTTATACTTATAGAACTACTTCATAATGTCCAGTAATTTTTAAAATTTATGCTTGCGTGAAAAATGTTATCTTTTAGATGATACAAATAATAAAAATTATTGACAACAAAGGCGAACAGCTTAAAATGTCTGGCAAGGCCCTGAAAATCGGCGAGACGAGTTTTTTTCGTCTGAGACGAAAAGTTTAATGTTCAATCATACAATTTCAAATTTAATCAGTCCAGAAATTTCCTCGTAAATCGCAAATAGCCGCGGTTATGACTCATATTTTCGGACAATTAATAACTCACGTTCTAATGATTATTCAGGGCTGAAATTTGGTTGTATCGTAGCTTTTGTGTCCCTCAGTAACCAAACCAAATTTACATCATATTTAGAGCAACTTATAGATTAGTAGAGGGGTTGTAACTATTTAGATGGAGGAATCAACATTAAGTAGCTGTTGTTTATTGAGATCCCTTATTAATGAATGAAAACTTTGTACTGCAAGGATAGCTTATTTTCAATTCATACGATTTTGTGATTTATAAATCAGGAAAAAAATAGAAAAAAAGTATATGCGACCTATGTATGTGACCGTGTTATACTTTAAAATAGCAACAATAACGTGATGTGACTGAAGAGTATAAATTTTTTAAAAACCTTTTAATTTTGAGATACAGCTACCTTGACGGCTACATTTTTAAATGTAGATATATTTACAGACGTACACCACTCTACAACCGTGGTATTGTTGGTATAAAATGCACGTTCGCTTTCAAATCTACTATTCATAAACGCCTACACACACGCAATAATTGTTGCTATTTTTCGCAAATTTCGAGTTGCGTTCTGAGTGTAGAAAACGGGTCGAGTTGGGTCCCGGTCATTAAAGCACCCGGTGAAGTTGCATCTCAGTCATTTAGGTGAATGTTCGAGTTGCGGCCCGGTCTTTAAAATGTACGGTCCAGTTGCGACCCGTTCATTAATTTTTTGATACATTTGAGGAGTTTTATGACTACGTTTGAAATAACTACATTGAATATTAAACACTTATACCACTTATTATTTGGAAAAAATTCAAGGTTTTAGTTTGTAGAACTACCAACAATTGTAAATTATTTCATTCTAAATTCAAGAGCTTGTACTCTGTTCATTCTAATTTATATGCAGCTTGACCACAGGATTTTTGAGCGTTATCATATGGGACGCAACTCGACCTCAGCCCTATTTTCATACATGATACTAACACATACATAGGTTACATCATAGATTTTTTAAAAAGTTTTTCCTAAATTATTAATCAAAATATCGTGTGCATTAAAAATCACCACTCTTTGCAATGCAAATTTTTCAATTATCATCCAATTTTAATAAATAAGTGCTACTTAGTGTTGTTTTCTCTATTTTAATAGCTGCAAGCTTTTTTTCACATATTTCGCAATATTTATCAACAATATTGTCGATCGGTAGGTTTCGAAGTGCTCATCTAATCAGGAATCAAAAAGCTTTAAATGGATAATGATATAATTCTCTCTCCATCTCTCTCTCTCTCTAAGTGACATAACGAGGACAAAGATGAGCGCCTCAAAACACTAACTGATGGTGCTATTAAATTAAAGTAACTTTTAGTGCAGTGCAATAAGATGACGCAAATAAACTTTCTCATTTTTTATACCTTCCGTTAATTATGTGCTTTATTTTATTTTTATATTACATTATTTTAACTTTACTTATAATTATACAACATAGTTACCTTGCTGTCAAATACAGTTTAAATAATAATAACGAAACGGTTACTATAAGGTGTGATTATATGCTCACCGGTGTTGCCTATTATTAGGCACTATATTATGCCTTTGTGGTATCATGGGCCACCAGTCATTAGCCACAATTAATAAATATTCATATTCATATTAATATCTCTGCCTCTCCCTCTCATCTGATTGTACGTTTGTTTTTTTTAAATACGATGAAAATTCAATTGTCAACATAAAAA
This sequence comes from Copidosoma aretas, assembly GCA_030522625.1. NCBI lineage: Eukaryota > Metazoa > Arthropoda > Insecta > Hymenoptera > Encyrtidae > Copidosoma > Copidosoma aretas. The sequence goes on along the minus strand of JAPYYV010001450.1, from coordinate 712 downwards.
ACGGCATAAAACGATTAAATTCCAGTTACTTAGGTTATAAAATGTACTGAAATGAAAAATTAATTCAATTAAATATAAATATAAAAATAAACCGTTAACGACGTAGTTTTTGCTGAAAATTATTCAGACGTGTATCATCCTATACTAAAATGATTTTGAGTTTTTTTGCATACAATTTTGTGAATATGTGTGATTCGTTGCATTGTAGACAAATTTTTGGACAAAACGTGACAAAAATTGCCGAGGAATAAATAAAAGAACAAAGAATAAAATACAGTTGAACGTCATTCGAACCAATGACTGCCAAAAATAAAAACTCGGACTTTGCATTAGTCTCTGCAGCTACTGACGCAGTAAATAGTGGCCATTTCAAATTTTCATATGTTTATTGAAAAAAAGGAGTATAAGCTGTTGTGTTATGTAGTTTATAACTATCACAATAAGTAAAAGTGTTGATTGTTCTTGTCAGCTTGATGCATTAGGTTGAAGCTTGTCAGTTATACGTTGGATGTACAAAGACAGTGTATTTATATATATATATATATATATACATATGTCTTCCTATATTATATAGTTACTTTGTTAGGTTTGTGCACCCCCCCCCCACCCCCCCATAGTCCCCCAACAACCCCCAACGCCCCCCCCCCCCACAAAATAAGCGAAAATTCTTCATGTTCCTTTGGGAAATTAACCCAACTAAAAATGTGTAAGA
>JAPYYV010001449.1:0-24241 GCA_030522625.1 Copidosoma aretas | reverse complement strand
TAAAATAAAGCAAATTTATAAAAAATATATAAAAAACAAAAAAACCCTTCCCCCTCTAACCACCCTTCACGCGCCCCCCCGCCCCCCTACCCGCCCCGACGCCCCTTCAAATTTTTTTTTTGGCCTTTACAGCCCCCCACGGTCCCACCGCTGCTCATCCACAAAAGATAGGTACATTATCTCGTTTTCTCCGCTATTACAGACTATTTCGCCCCTTTGCAGCTCCTTTATGCCCTTCCACATCTTGTACCTGCCTTTTTACGGCCCTAACGGCCCCCACACATATCTGCTGTACATTCCGCTCGCAGCCTCCCTGCAGACCCCCCACGCCCCCTGGAATCCTTGCAACCCGTTACTCATGCTCTATTTAAGTATACCTTTAAGCATTTTTAAAGCAATTTAAAGATACGAGAGAGCCCATTTACAACAGTCCCTCCATAAGATAAGAGAAAGTTACATCTATCTTTTTTTAAATATAATGCAGAAAACCTGTGATGTTGCAAGTCATTATGCTGTACCCTGAATGCACCACGTGGAGGTAGACTTGCTATGCATTTCATGTGTAAATATCTGCATGTGTATGTTAAACCTTTTTGTTACATGTTAAGTATAATTATCAATATATTGCTATTATTTTCTTAAATGGTATCATTTTATCATTTTATATTATTGAAAAATTTCATCCTATACTGAATTTTTTATTTCTGAACAATTAGCTTACTCATTCTGTATAAAAATACATTCAGGATTTTTACATCTAGATAATGCAACATATAATTGACCATGGTAAGAAAGTGGCTTTTTGTACAAACCTTTTTTATCAAAGCGTTGAGCTTGTGACTTATTAATAGTCTTTGAATAATATAATTGCAAGGGAAATTGATTTCTACATAAAACAAAAGGTAAAGAGGATAAAGTGCTCGTATTTAATGTTATTCTCGGAATGAATACTACATCCCTAATTTTTGTACCTGTAAAAATCTAAGTTTCAATGTTATATATTATTAATTGAGTTACTCTAAGTTTGGTTACGTTACATAATCCTTCTTTACTACACAAATTTCTAGTCAACATTACAGTGGCATTTATTTTTAAATTTAATTGGTGTGGAGGAAGACCTGCTCCTTTAGAATTTAAATATTCCATTGGAAACTTTATGTATGTATTATGATCACTTTTATCAACTACCTAGTAAGTCGTATAATGTGTACTATAATAGGTCACAGCTTTTTCGGGCATTGCACTTAAAATAATATTATTTATAGAACTTGTTAATTTATTGTGGGATCTTAAGATTACATTATTTACGGAAGAATTATTGACATTACTAAGAATTTTTGAACAAACATCTTTATTTTTCTACTTTTTGGAATGTTAAAAGATTTAATTTTTACTTTTCCTATTTTCAATAGTAAATATATATATATATAATAGATTACACCTGATGATACGATACAGCATAAACAGCAGCGGAGGAGAGAAGCACTCTGAAGCAGGAGCAGAGTAGCAGACGAATACAAGGACCAATATATACCACATATAACTATTGAGTTTGACATCTGTAATACAGCTTCGAGATTTAATTGTGCGATCTATATGATTATACCCACGCATATAATGCCGCTAGTTTTATTGTCTTAGGCGTTCAAACAAAATATTCCGGTCAAAATTTTTTAAAAGTTGATTTTGCAATATATCTTATTTTTGCACCTTGGCACTTAACAAGGATGTTTCTCCAATACTTATTCACCCCCGCCCCACCACCCCTTCCCACCATCGTGCGGCTGGATACTAAAGCACAAACAAAAAATTTTGAATGCAACGTTGTGCAGAAGACCTTGAAGTGTACATGAAACAACTTATACAAGGGTAAAAATGACTGACAGCACAAAAATTAGGACCAGCTTGGCTGGCCGACAGCCTATCTGAGGCCGCAGCAACGAAATAAAAAAAGCGTAAGTCTTAGCATGAGAATATATTGTCGTGTCGTCACTATGTTGAGCTGTATCAAGAAGAGAGCTTTATCAGCTCTTCCGTTGTGTAATATTTACTATTAGAGGGCAGCTTTCGCACTGCTGCCTTACAGGAAAGAGGATAAAAGAACCTTTATTTTAACTGTCTCGTCGTCTCTGCATAAGCCCACAAGGTTAGTTGAGTATGGCGTTTATTGAATAAGAAAGCAATAAACTTTTTATGTATTAGTATACGTACCGATTGTTTTACTACAAACACCTAAGCGTAACTGTGCGAAATTTTCCAATTTCTAGATATTTAACTCATGCATTACATAAACAAACCTTAATGTGTACGTAGACAGTATACATGGCATACATTAATAGGGGACTCGACGCTTTTGCATCACTATATATATCATACACTTTCGTAACACTATAAATATGTGGATTTCTGTACAATAATAAACAACAATTTTTTTTAAAATTAATATCTTACCTTATAATGAGGGACTTCGTACAAATACACTTTAACTACATAATTCACTGAATGTATTGGCCATCAGTCCTTCTCAAAACGATATCTGTTCGAAACATTACCTAATCAATTTTTTTAATCATCAAAAATATTAGAATATCATGATTATAAAAACTTCCGCAGTAGTGAAAGTTAAATATCTATATACCTTATTATAATTCTTGTTTTTTGGCTTATTTTGTCATTGCATACTCAACTAAAATTGAGACAGTAGAGTCGATCAAACTTAAAACCTTAAAATTATTTCTATTTTGACAAAAATAATCTTTTTTCTTTAATATACGGCTTGAATGCAGATATATTTAGACGTTGACAAATTGCTGTCTTCTAAAAAGAGCGGTATTTACGATAGAAAATATATCATGTATGTATAATATTGATACAATCTAGAAAAAAACTTTTTATTTATCACATTGTATTTATTTTATTCACAGTCATAATTTTGCTTCCTCGTAGAAAGAGCTTTGTATAGGTGAAAATTTTTTTTTCTCGAAACACGTTTAAAATGTTTTATATAGGGTCTGAAATGGAAAAATACCATGTTAAAAAAATGTCCGTCCCTGTGTGTGTGTGTGTGTGTGTGTGTGTGTGTGTGTGTGTTTATGTAATCAGTCATCTCCTAGGAACTCAACGGTAGATTTCAATGATTCTGGGCTTTTAATATTAGTTTTCATATCCTTATGCGTTTCGGAAGTAAAATTAAAGTTTTATACCATTTTAAGGTCTTAATAACGATTTTTATGACCATAAAACACGTTTTTACTCATCTAAGGGTGAACAAAATTAAATTATGATTTCTATTTTCCATTTATAATCATTTTAATAACATATTTGGTTTAGTTTTAGTAAAGAATCACTTAGATTTTTATAGGAAATCACTTATATCTTAAAAACAGATCAAGTAATCTCGTTAATATAAGGCTAAAACTATTTGTTATCACATCCTTGGATTAATTACAAAAAATTCAAGTTTAATACCTTAGTAAGGTTTTTATAACGATTTTTATGGTAAAAAAACACGTTTCTTACTTATTTAGAGAAAAATTAATTAAATCTGAATTTTTAAATAGTAACATCGGATAGAGCTTCAGAATAGTTTTATTGTTTACTCTAAATCATTTCGATAAAACATTTTGTTTAGTTTTTATCACAGAAATGATGAGATTTTTTTGGTAAATCACTTATATCTTAGAAACCTCTTGACTGATTTTGATGCTTTGCGGCTTAAAATAATTCACTTCATTTTCTTTTGATCATTGCAAAAAAAAATATGTTTTATACATTATTAATGTTGTTCTAACGATTTTGTATGTCCAATAAGCGGTTTCTTGCTACTTTTAGAGTGAAAACTTTGAAATGCTTCAATAGTTGTATCTGCTATAGTATGAGAACACCTTATTTTTAGACTAAGAATGTTTTTAACCTGATATTCTTTTTTTGTATTTAAATAAATCAATTTTTTGTATTGAATCAGTGATTTCTACATTTGTAATAAAAATATTTTCGAACTTGGAGAAAATACGTAATTAGACGTGTCGGTCGAAGAAAAACTTATAAAGGTACATGTCCATTTATTTAAGCGTTGCAACGTACCCTTATTAGGTTTTCTATGTCCGAAGCGTCCAATTAAAGCTTATTTTTTCGAAAAGTACATTTCTTCGAAATTAGTATGTTTTATTCGGACTTTAAAAAACTGAGATGCGCATCTTAGACACCCTTAAAATAATAATTATGATCTATGGCTTCAAATATTTCTTTTTATATCCGTCTATAGGTTCCCAAAAATATTTGGGGTTTTATACTCCAATAAGTTTGTTGCACTTTTTATTGCTGGAAAAACTGTATTTGCCGTTTTAAGTGTAAATACATTTAATTTAGATTTCATCAATACTTATATTCTATAGATAATTGAGTAGCATTGTATGATTTATCAATATTTTAGCTACAAGATGGTATCACGGATTTTGATTCCAGTAATAAGTTATGATTATTTGGAAAAAACTGGATAGGTGAAAAAAATGTTAATATCTGATAGTGCTTTGAAAAAGCACTATTTTCAATTTTGAATCACCTCGGTAAGTCGTTTTGTCTAGTCTTTATTTAAGAAATACTAACATTTTTCTAGAGAATTACACATATCTCTGTAGAAAAAAGATAGTCGTGATGATAAAAAGATTTTTTTTACTTATTGACTATAGCTGCCTATAAAAAATTTGAGTTTTCTACCTTATCAATGATTTTATAACGGTTTTCATGGTAAAAAATCAGTTTTTTACTCTTATTAGGATTAAATACTCAAGTTTCAAGTTGTTAATAGCAGCATTGCAATAGATTACAATAAATATCGCCTTGATAAAGTTCTTAAAATACTAGCTTGCCGGATATTTTCTTTATTTTATTAAAACAGCTGTATGAATATTTATCACTCAAAATAGGGTTGCTGGTTAGGTAGAAACTGTTGGTCATATTATTATTTTTTAAACTTAACATTTACACAAACTTCGAGAAGACTTGCCTTCGTAACTTTATTTCACAATGAAGAGCATAACAATAGATTTTTTTGACATTTTGTATCATTTTATTATTTTTCTCAATTTTTCGTTTAGTTAAATAATAGCAGAATAATTTTGTTGATAAAGCTTTGTGCTAATTCATTGGCAGCGGTCTTTTCCCTCATAATTAACAATTTTTGTATACTTGAATTTAATTTATTTTTATTTGAACTATTGAAAAAAATGGATAATTGATCTACAATAAATAAATCTTTTGATAACGTTAAATAATATTTTACTTCTATAAATGAAATTTATCGATTGATGAACTTATTATCTTCAAAATAAAAATTTTACTTAATTTATATTTTCACTAATTATTTATAAGTTTTATAATTACAAATATCGGTTTAAAATAGGTAATACTTTCCAGTGGTTCCTACTTTACAGAAAAGTTCTCGCACATGTATTATCAGAAAGGATGATCAAATAGAGTAGTAAGTATTAACACTTTGAATATTGTTGCTTTTTGGATCGGATCACTAACGACAATACTTTTTTTTTTTATGTAGCACTATTGTCGTGTAATAAATCGATTTTCATGTGCGATTAACGTTTATTCTGCGTTAGTATGTAGCATCACCTTGTTAATTTCTCTAGAAGGTATACGCTCGTGACTCTGCACTTTTACCAGTAATACACTTTCATACTGTGCTGTATTTAAAAGTCTATCAGTTTTACGCAATCACGCGTACACTAAATTTTTAATAAAAAATGCATATACAATAGTACACCCTAACTTATATTACTAATAGTAAATATATTTGTAAAATTCTCTAATCATCATCTTCGTCAATTCATTGAAAGAGGATAATGCGACGTCTACACATCCGCTTCAGGCCAGGACGAGGGTAGGGCGGTGTCAGGAGTGCCTTCGTGAATACAGCGGGTAAGACGACGTCCACACGTAAGCACTTGATCATGACATGGAAACGGTGGTATCCGTACGTCAACACAGGGCCAGGACAAGGATATGACAGCGTCAGCACTGCCTTTGTATAGACATAGAATGAGGCAGCGTTTTGACGTCTGCACCATGTAGGATAAGAATAGGGCAGCGTTGGCAGATCTAAGCAGATCCATGACTAGGATAGAATAGAGTCCACACGACAGCTCCGTGCAAGGATGAAACAAGGAAGGCGTCTGGACGTCTAGACCGGGGCAGGATGAGGATAGGGCACCGTTAGCACTGTAAATATGTTTTTATGTAGTGATAATAGTTCGATATTTTAAGTACAATTTTTTTTTTTTCCATGAGAAAACGACAGCATTTCATATAAAATTTTCAATTGATTTTTTCACTGCAGATCAGAAAAAAGAAAGAGGCGGCATCAGCACTATGTAAAGTTATTGTGAGTAATGGAGTCCGTCAGCACTTCGTACAGAATTAAAAGGAGATGGTTGCTTTGGCATACATAGCAGTATAGCATGTCCGTTCTGGCTCCGGAAGAGGATATGGTAGTGTTGACACCTCGCATTGGCCTATGGCGAGGATAGGGTGGCGTCTAGAATTCCACACCTTGCCAGAATAAGGATAAGGTGGCATTGGCACTGGCTTTGTATATACAGCGGGTAAGGTGACGTCTGCACGTCTGCTCTGAGCCACCTTGATGATAAGGCAACGTCTGTACGTCCGCACTGGCCTATGAGGAGAATAAAGTGGCGTTTGGACGTACGCACTGGGTCAGAAAAAGGATAAAGGGTCGTTGGCACATCCACTTTGAACCTGGATGAGGATGAGATGGCGCGGTTGTCTACACTTCCACACTGGCCTGTAAAGAAGATAGGAAGGTGTCTGGACGTCCGTACCTGGCATGGACAAGGGTAGGCGGGCGTATGCACTGTTATTATGAGAGAGATGGATAGGTTATGAAAGATGTATGTTGATCAGTAATAATGCGTAGTTCCTGTACTTATCACTGTACTGTGTTGCCTATAGATTTAATAATAAAGGTAATATTTTAAATAAATTTGCATTCAAAATCTGTCCCGTATTGTTACTATTGCTCATAAAAATTCTTTCGTACCGTTAAATATAATATAAAATATAAATTACGAATCATATCAAGAACAATCCTTAGACTTTATCGGGCATAAACTTTTTATAAAACATAAATTTGTTGCAGATATATAGCTGAAAATTCAATTGAGTTAGTTTGTAAGTGGTTCTGATGGCTTTATCAATGTTGTATTTAATTTTAGAAGGTGATCGATGTGTAAAATATTCAAAAACAATTTTTGTATGTTCTACTCTTTTGACAGCCTGGTGAGCTCTCGGTGGTAAAACTTTTATTTGCCACTGATACGCATTAGATTACGGCAATTTATTTGTATGCATGTGTTTATGAATAAAACTATAGTTGTAAACTGTTTTTAAGTAAATTAGTATTATAGTTGTTGGTCAATTTTAAATTGCATTTAAGGTATCATTCTCCTTATGTCTTGTAAGCGGTATTGAACATTACTAAACTTAATTTGATAATTTGAAAATTTTATGAAAAAATATATTTATTTCCAATCATTTACAAGGATCATTTAAACAGAGAAAGAATTGCCGTAGCTCTATTATATAGTGTTTTTTTCCATTTGTTTTTGATAGCAATATAAATGATTAACCACAAAAACACGTTTCGAGCTATCTAAATAATTACTTGCTTTGTACATTTTTTACAATTTTAACATAAAATAAATTTTCTACCAAAGATTTATTATTATATTACCAGACTTACAATTTTGTACTTGATATTTACACTTTAATTTAATACTTGCAATTTTAAAAGCAATGGATGATAAAAGTGAAAGTGAATGTTTTACGCTATGCAATCACAGGAAGTAAGTATGATTAATGTTAATAAGATCATCCTATAAATACCTACATTTTCTTGATTTTACTATTTGTGTACTGGTAAGAGTTTCTTCAATATCAGCAATAAGACATTATTGTCGTAGATGTATGTTTTATTCTAATATAATAGACAGTACAGGCATAATTAGATGTATATTTTTCTACAGAGACTGCAAACCATTTTTAAATATTATGAAAGTAAAATTCAAGTAGTACTTCTTAAATATTTTTCCATCGACTAAAAACTTTTCCCTCTTTTTAACTTAATATTATTATGTAACAGAACTATTGCGTTGTACAACATTTGCTGGATACTATTTTTGTAAACTTAGTTGATTAAATCAATATTAACATTTATTATTCTAATTCTAGAAATATCTTGATAACTTTCATAAATTCTTTATATTGTAGTGGGTACATCGATTCCACGGGACAGTGGTCCCATGGAAAGACTGATGACATCTAAGGCGTATAAATTGAATTCCATCCATACGTTTGAGTTGATCAAATAAATGGATCTATTTCTCAAAATAACTGGTCGAGTATCTCTATTAATAGCTTTTTATAAACTTTTATGATTACTTGTTTTGGTGGATATAGTAATTTTCCCCTTTGTCACATTTTCTTTATCTAAAAATAACTTTAAAATATGAAATAAACTTTTTTTGTGCAGTTTGCATTTTGATAACGAAATATCAATATTGCAATGACTTGACTGGCTTCAGCTTAGTATCAATTTTGTCAACATCACTTGGTAGTCAAAAAAATTTAACCACACGTATCATTCGCTAGTGGCGTAGCCAGAACTTCTTTAAAGAAGATTTATTAATTTATTTATGTATATGTATATATATATGTAATTTACAAGGTGGCGCAGTGGATGGAGTTGCAGTTTCGTCGATTTCCAGGATTAGACAGTGTACGTGCATAGGTGAAATTTGGTTCAAGTCTTGCCGTTTGCCTGAAAGTGTGCTTTCGCTGCCCTTTTCTCGGGGTTCAATCAACTGTTTCTCTTACGTTGCGAATAACGTGAGCATGAGGTGTGCAGAGTTTGGTCCTGGAGCCTATGCCTAAACCTCGACGTAGACACCCTGACCGAGCTTGGGAAATACACTGGGCCGTTTTAGGTTTGGTTTTTCCCAAAAGGTTTTTCCATAACTCAGAGGACTCGTCCTAGGTGAGTACAGAACGGTTGTTAGTCACCCTCTACCCCCTTCCATCCCTTAACCATTCCCGTTCCGTAAACATAGTAAGGCACGATAATAATCAGAGTAACTCAAATATTTTAACCTCTATTATTTCCCTTGCAACATATGTAACTGATTTTTTTTTAAATACAGCATATATATACTTATCCATTAATATTTTTTGCAACTCATAAGTATTCCCCTTCTTCGTTTTTCTCTAGATCGAATTAAATTTTAACTATGTATGTCTCAATTTTTCGTTCAAGCTGCTTCTTAACTTAAAGATATATTTTTTATGCTATAATATTCTATACTTATTATAAATATTTTTTTTTAAATATTTTAGTGCACTACATGCTAGTATGTGCGCTAAGCAATTTATGAAGAGGAGGAGATCGGAATCGTTAAGAGGATGTTGTTTTGCATTTGGCAGGGTGAGTTTTCTTGGCTGGGAAGCCATTTCTAAAAAACACATCTAGTAACGGCCCTGTCTATCGCATGAATTTAGACAGGATGTTCATACGTCTACAGATAATTTTATGACGCGCCGTGCTCTAAGTGCGATTTTAGGACACGCTGTGCAACAACAAGCGTGTTAACATCGATCCTATAACACGTTGTGTCATTAAGTATTGTTCGGCACTAGAGTTATAAACTGATTTTCTCCTCGTGTGAACTCGCTTCGCTCGGGCGCAAAGGTCCACACGAGAAGAAAACTAGTTTGTAACACTAGTATCAAAAAGTACTATTACTGAACTTATGCAAACATCTAACTAACTTTGTCGAAATGACGGAGAAACAGTCAAGAGAGTTTACCTATTCGACACCGTAAAAATAATTGACGGAACTCAAAACTGATTATAAGTGTGATTATTCAAAAATTTTTTATAACTCATCACGTTAATGAACTTCGGATTAAATTTTTTTTTGTTTCGCAAAATTTGTTGTTAAAAAAAAATGGACCTATTGGACAGTGAAGAATCATCGAAAATCGTTCTCAGCAAACAAAAATAACGTTTAAAAACTTTAATTAGTCCGTCCTAATTAAAAAGGCCGCGGGACCCTACCTGGCCCTACAACTATAACTACAGTGATGGATAGAAATGCACCTCTACCGCTGCCCCCCCCCCCCTGTGTCAGGTATATACATCTCTAAACATTTATATTGTTTAAACTACATTTTATAATCCTGTCCTACAAAATATCTGATACACGCCATATAACTATTCCAAAAAAAAATGTTACATCAATTAAGGAAATATGATGTACACTATCCGTATTATTGTTCTTTGACTGCTAAGTTTTAATTTCTTTAGTGAAAGAGGTAATAGTATAAAGACAGCCGATTGAAATTTAGTTTTTTAATTTCCCGCTTAACAAATTAAGCTACGGTTTGTGTACAGCTATACACAGATTTTTTATATAATTTCATAGATTACCCATGAATTTCTTAGTAGCAAATGAATTTAACATATTATATTAAAGTAATCTTAGAATTTCAGAGACTTTTATTGCATACTGCGGAATCCAACTTTTTTAGATAAGGGATCTACCTTAACAACATCGTATTAGTCTCATTTAAATAACCGATCAGAATTTTCTATCTTGGCTTCACTCAAAGCAGTTTATCTTTTTTTAGGATAGGCATCAAAAATAAACATTAAATATTACGAACCTTTTTTTTATATTTTAAAAAGAATTTCATATTTACACTTAAATATTTCTTAAAAGAGGATGAAAAAGCTTAATGTCGATACTAAAAAGTAAGACATATCAAATATAATTATTATTTCAAGAATTACCGTTTACAACTCAAATCTTAAAAATAAGCAACGGCAAGTGCCGATGACTAGTTTAAACAACAGGAATGATGATTTAAGGAAAGGTTTTTATTGCTCTAAGAGAAGTTGTACATTAAGAAATACTTACAGAAATTAAAGAGGAAGATCCTACCCATTAAATAAGTGTTTATCAAAATTAAATAATCATATAGAACTATCTTTTTTTTCTAAACATGTTTATTTTATAATTTTTCAATTACTTTCCAGACGAAATTATTCAAGTATAAAGTATGATATTCTTACAATGAAGACTGTTATGATTTATATTAGCATTTTAAAAACAGCTATCTTTATTGGATAAGTATTCTGAAATAATGCAATAAACTGCCCACAATTCTGAGGTTCATCATCATCACTTTTATGGAATTGCAAATACAATGACAAGTATCGTCATTCAAATAAACGTGTTTTCAAAAAATGTATTGATATTTCTCCAATGAAAACAAGCTTCTTAAAAAAAAAGTAAAAAAAAAAGAAGTAACGTATCGAAACTATTCGAAATTGGAAAAATATTCTCCTGCTTTATAAAGTATACCCAGTTTTCCACTCTAAAAAGAATTTACTTTTTAAAAATTGAACATAACATTAAAATGATTCAAACAGTCGCAATAACGACATTGATAAGGTAAACATCTAAATTTTTTGTAGCTAATATGAAAATCAGAAACAAAAAATTTTGTAGTAAAATACATGCAATAAGAAATACATAAATAAGGAGCAGGTTGTATTTATTTTAAGTTGCTCTAAATATAAATATAATAATATTTAAAGATGGGATTAACGCTTATTCATTGATCATATGCTAAACTTTACATAATGTAATCAAATTTTGTGAATTATTCATTTAATTCCTACTATAAAAAGTTTTGCGAATCATTCATTATTTTGTTTACTCTTCCATTCCTTTTTTTTTCAAATAAACGATAGGATTACATAAAAAATTTTCGATTAAAACTTTTATGGTAGAGCAGATAAATAAAAATGCGACATCAATACAATATAGTCACTGTTAGGAATAGGATTTGTTGGACAACAATACAGCATTAAAAAGAAGATGGTTACTTCGATACAGCATTATAGCATGTCTGTAAAGCAAGGATAGGGCAGCGTCAGCACTGCCTGTGTACATAATTTATGTACTTATTACTGTACTGGTTCACCTGCGGACAGTGTATGAGAAATATAGATATGTTATAAAAGCTGAATATTGATCGTTATTGCAGTAGAATTCCTGTACTAAATACTGTACTGCGTAGCCTGTAAACTCAGCCATGTAAAAAAAAATACCTTTTGCTTATTTCGAAACTTGCCGCGGATCTCGTAAGTCAAGAGGTTTAGATTCGAGATTAAGTAGAGAGTAAAGAAAAAAGGGAGATAGATGATGATGCTAAAGAATATTTTGATATTACGATGTTATATAAATGTAATATAAATTGTTATAAATGGTCAATGGACCAAATAGAGAATAATTTTTAAATATCGTTTCTTTATTTACAGGTAAGATTTTTTGTAAATAGCGTTAATGTTTTTCATTGAAAATTAAACTCATATCTAAAAAATAAAAACTTTATTTACAGAGCAGCACACTACAGTTTATTTGATTTATCAAAATCTTGATAATCGAAAAATTTTAAATTGTCTTGTAAAACAAAATTTTTGTTTGAAAAAAAAAATAATTTATCATTCAGTATGGATAAAATGCGTTTTAAACTTATGTAATTGCCGTAAAATGATGGAAAGTCTAATATTCATCCCATAACCTTGATAACCACATGTAACGACAAGGTGTATACGATATCAGAAAGTCTATGATCAGCTGGCCACCATAAAGTGGTAATAAAAACAGCCACACATACTCAGGTCAAAAAAAAGTTTGACAAAGAGACACCAAGACGGAAAGGTTAGGATATCCTTGACAGAAGAATATAAATGAACATGACTTAATGAGGATAACAATTTAGATTTCAAAGACCGATATTCAAAATAAATAACTGTAAAACAACTTACTAATGAAGAAAAGAAAGAAATAGGTACAATAAAAAAATTATTTGAAAATTTAGTAGAAAGAACCCAAGAAAACAAACAACTGAGCTTGGAACAAATTTCAGACAAGTTTATGATTGAAAGATTTACAAGTAAACATACCAATGCGAGCCAATGGATCAATATTTTTTGGAAATGGAATGCGTACACTTTGATGTTACTACGGATAAATAAAAATCAAATTACTCTGGCTATTAATGTATATATTTTATCTAGACTTCTACAGATCCATGATGATTTAACTGAAAATGAATTCAGAATGGATCGAATAAAAAAGTTATTTTGTACATTATTTGCAAATAAAGGATGGAGTTCAGTAACTTACAAATTATCATTTAAATACAAAGATGGCTAATTATTGGATTGCACTATGAGAAAGAAAAGTTTTTTGTTAGACATAAGAAGATCAATTGATTCAGGTTTCTAAGTGGATCTAATTGCAGCAAGCTGACGAGAATTTATTATTAATAAAATGATTAAAGAATTTTTAAAAGATACGGTGGATCTATTTAGTGAAGTAAGTAAACATGAGCATGTTGTTAATTAATAAAGTTTTTTGAATAGAAAGAAATATGTAAATAAGAAATACAGCGGTAGTTAAGAATATAATCCATGTAAAGTCTGCAAAAAATTAAATAAAGGAATATAGTATCACCCCGAAGCTAACTGCTGGTTAAAACGAAAGATGATCAGGTGAAAAAAAAATTTATGAAACATGTAAATCATTTAATGATAAGGGCCGAGTTAAGTGAGATAGACCAAAAAAACTCATAATAACATCGTTTGCAATGTCAAACTAATAATAAATAATAAATCAGAAATATTTAGAATTTATGATTCAGGCTCAAACGTTTCTTTGATAAGCTTTATGGTATTAAAAATAAAGAAAAAGAAAACAATTTCAATAAGACTGATTTAGTAACAAAGATTGGTGTTCAAAAAACAAAACGTTTGACGAATTAAAAAAAAAATCTTCGAATTAGAAAAAAATGTTAATGTATACATTATACATGATCGAAATTTCAAGCAAGACTTTTTGATTGGTTTGGATTTAATAAAAAAGTTTAAACTTATGCAAAACAAATATTTAACGATAACTTAAAAATAAAATAAAATAACTCTATATAACATTACAAACAAAGCAATAAACGAGACTACTACGATCAGTTGAATAAATACTGGTGACAATAGTACCGCAATAAAAAAGTACAACATCAATTTTAACGAACACGTAAAAGAAAATAACTTTGATATAAATTAATTACATAAGTATCTCTGACATAATACAAATAAATTAGTTGACAGATACAATTCAGTTTTTGCAAAAATAAATATGACATAGGCACTTTCACTTGTTATAAACTTAGAATAGATTTATTAGTAGACTTAGATTGTTGAAAGAGACACTATAAATACACAATAAAAGATAAAAAGAAGTAGAGCAACAAGTTCCAAAATTACTAGATTGTTAACTAATAGAAGAATCCTATAGTCATTTGCGGCCCCGGTTATATTGTCATTTAAAAAAAAAGAAAACAAACTATTAAGACTGTGCATAGACTTTAGGGATTTAAATAAAATAGTTGTACCTTAAGCCCAATCATTTCTGTTAATTGAAGACCTAGTTATAAAAACAAGAAATTTGGTAATTTTTTTCAACATTAGATATTAATTCTGCGTTTTGGTCGATTCTTCTAAGAATGAAGCATCGAAAATCTACAAAATTCACCTTTGGCTCAAATTTAGTCAGATATTCAGGTCACATAATTCAGAACAACGCTATAAGACCAGTGAAAAATAATTTCATTTTAATGAAAATATTTTCTATTCTAACAACACAGAAGATCATATAAGACAATTTAAAAAAAAATTAATTTTTACCATGAGTACATACCTATTGGTTCAATCATACTAGATCCTTTGCATAACTTACTGAGAAAGAAAAAACTTTTGCTTGGTCCAAGGAATGCCAAAAAGCCTTTGAAAAAAAAAAATTGTCTATGTTCCCAACTAGTTCTCGAAATCTTTGACCGAAAACTACTAATAAATATTAATGCCAATGCTTTTTTAAAAGGTGTTGGAGCAATTGTAAAACAGACAAAACTTGACGGAACAGAATAAAAGGTAGCTTATTTAAAAAAAAAATTAGACTAAGCCCAGAGAAAAAAAAGCTATGTATTCAGAATAGTTGGTAATTAGGAAAGCAGTAAAATACTGGCAATACTGGTTAATAGGTAAAACATTCACAGTCTATTCTGATCACAAACCTCTAGATGATATGAATACAAAATTTTGAATAGATTAAGAACTAGGTGATCTCACATACTATAAATCACAATATGAATTCAAGATGGAATATACTCCAGGAAGGAATAATTCAAAAGTGGATTGCTTAAGTATAAATCCTGTACTTCCACCAAGAGAAAATTAAGATGTCTAATACAAATTAATAAATATGATTGAATTAAAGAATATTTTAGCAGATAAAAACAAGAGTAAAGAATTACAGACTACTAATCTAAAACTAATAAAAAAACACGGTGTTTATTGGAAAAAAGTATGAAAAAAAGAAAATGTAGTTTTATCAGAGGAGTTCAGCATAAAACTTTTGAATCAAATATATAGATATATGTGACACCTTGGAATTAGACAAATAAAAAAAAAATTGGTCGATTGTGTATTTCTTAATTTTTTACAAAAAACATGAAAATAAAGTGTAAAAAATGTAAAATCTGTATAAAACAAGTCAAGAGGACGCGAAAATTTTAGCCTAATGTCTCAATAAGGTCAAGCCACAAACCATTCTGATATTGAATCGATACACAAGATTGGAGGTCTTGGAGGTTCTAGGTAAACAAAAAGATATCTACACTTAAGAGTAGATCACTATTCAAGATGAGCATATGTAATAACCTAGAAACCTCAGAATGCAGATAATTTCATAAAATTGGTATTTAAAATAGCAAAAACAAAGAAGATCGGGGTGCTCCTTGCTGATCAATATCCAGGCGTAAAGTTAAGGGAATTTAAAAATTTCTTAAAGAACCATAACATGCTATTAGTCCTTACAGCAGTAAATGCCCCATTTTTAAATGGTCTTAATAAATAAACGAATCAGACATGAGTTGACAAAATAAGATGCAGGATTAATGAAAAAGGAGAAACATTCATTGATAAAAACAACGATACGATACACTCTGTCACTGATGTTACTTAAAGTTATCGTTCATATGGAATAGATGATTCAAATTTACCATAAGAACTATGACAGGAAAAGTCAGTTAGCGGTTGGATCAGAGATAGAAAAACAGCACTAAAACATACATTGATTTCTAATAAGTTCGAGAAAACTTATTCTACGAAAATGGGATGAGTTACAAATTCAATATCGGTGATATGTTTTACGTAGAAAGTGGTTATAGATTGAATAAGAACAAATTAGATAAATTAGAAATTGGACCATATAAAATGATTGAATGAATTTAAAACTTAATTTATAAAATAGAAACAGGTCACAAAAAGTCAGAATCAAATCTTTCATAAATAACAGAACCAACTTTACTACTTACATTAGAATATAATAAAAATACGAAAGTACAGTGGTAATCAACATGAAAAATTTTCAGAAAATTTTTTTCCTAAATGGGGGAAATGTGAATACCTTTTCTTTATGTCGAACCTTGCCGTAGATCTCAAAGGTAAAGTGGTTAAGTTTAGTGATAAAGCCAGAAGTATCAAAAAGGACGCAACAGAAGATAATACTAAAAAATTTTGTGACATTACGATGTAATATGAATGCAATATAAATTGTTATAGATAAGAAATTGACAAAATAGAGATTAAACTGGAAATTTCGTTTTTCTATTTACAGGTAAGAGTTTCTGCACATGGCATTAGAGTTTCTTTTCGGAAATTAAACTTTTATCTAATAAATAAAAACTTTATTCACAGAGCAACACACTACAGTCTATTTTATTCGTCAAAATCCCACTATATAAAGAGAATCAAAACTGTCTTATGCACAAAATATTTTTAAAAAATTATAATTTACTGATTTTAAACAAAAATCATAGTATTTCTGTTATAAGAATTCAACAAAATAACTTTTTGAGATGATTTAAAATAAAAAATAAAGCCTTTCTAAAACTTCATAGACTGCTTCTATTTATAAATTCAGATAAGGTTATTTTTACCCTAAAAAAAGTGAAAAAATCCACTTTCGAACTATGAAACTCGTTATACGAACCTCAATAAGGTCTAACATTAAAAAATTGGTCTGTATGGTTGAAAGGACCAATATGAAATAAATATTAATACTTTCTTTATCATAGCATTTAATTTTTTTAAACAATATGACTGATTCCCCACAAAAAATATGGTATTTATTTCATAAATCCAAAAAAAATAGCTAATAAAGATAATTAAACAATAAAAATGAAGGTCCTCAAAAGCTTCATCAAAATATACTATTCAAAACTTGAAACTTGATTTTTTTACCCTCAGAAGGGTGAGAATCCCGTTTTTTGACCCCAAAAATCCTTATAAAATCCGTGATAAGGTATAAAACTCATTTTTTTGTGAACCGTTAAAATAATAAGTAAAATAAATCTTTTTGTGATGACAACTATTTTATTTTTACACAGATGTAAGTGGTTTTACAGAAAAATCTTAGTATTTCTTTAATAAAAAATGAACAAAATAACTTACTATAATGATTTAAAATAAAAAATAGAGCTACTTCAAAGCTCTATCGGATGTTACTATGTAGAATTTCAAATTAAATGCTTTTCACTCTTAAAAATGTGTAAAAATTTTTTCCGAGCCACCATGTGGGTGAAGAAACAAAATTTTTAGGCCCAGAATCATTGAAATCTACCGTTGGGTTTCTGAAGTATGACTGATTACATACGCACCCACACACAGACATACTTTTTTTGAAAAATTTTTGTTCACTGTAGACAATGTATAAAACAGTTTTAACGTATTTTCACAAAATTCGGTTTTTTTTCTGATACAAAGCTTTATCTATGAAGAGGCTATAGGTACTTTGCCAATCATAATACTAGAATAGTTAACATAATCAAACAAATTATATCGAATTCGGGATAATGAGATAACAGAAACTTATGAGAAGGTGTATAAGTTTATAAAGCTCCTAATCAATTGCAATCACTAGCAGTCAGAGCGCGATGATATGACAGCTAGTTAATGCAAATGATTAAAAGCTCCATAAACTTATTTGCTTTCTTACAAGTTTCTGTTTTTTTTTTTCATCTGGGATTCGATAACATTATTTAATTATGTTAACTGTTCTTGTATTATACTAGGAAAAGTACCTATTTTATATTAATTTTTTTTCAATAAAATTTATTTCTCCTAAAATTTATAATAATATTCCTATATTTATTGCGATACTTTGAAAATCTTAAGTCCTTTATTTTGAGTTCGATCTTGAATATTAAAAAAAAAACCGATTGCATTACAGAACTTTTTTCGATCTAAATAACTTAAAATCTTCTTCAGGGATAAAAATTGTTGTCTCATTTGTTTTGTAATACATAACTCACAGAAAACTTTTTGATTGTATTTATTAACCTATAGTACCTATCAAAGTCACGAACACAAAATAAATTTGCTCAGATTATTTAGCCCATCAGATATACAGCAAGACGATAAGTGCTAAAAAACGTTTAATGTGGAGGTATAATATTAAAACCATAACAAATGTGGGGATCGTTTAGCTACAATGTTTCTTTAAAAATAGTGTATTTTTATTTTTATTTAGGGGTAAATGATCAAACTACTGCGCACTTTTTTTTGTAGGCCACATTAATATTACTATGAGCTTATTACAAGCATATAAAATCAAACAAAACTTTTTAATAAATATCTGCTATCAATCTAACATAAAATAATTTTTCTGGTGTTGAAAACACTTCATAAGTTGTGATAAAAAAATTATAATTAAATATTTCGCTACATGTATTACTCCACATCCTACCTTATTACTGCGTTCCAATGCCTACGCAGGGCCTAGTCCTACGCACCGAATACTGTGCACCAAACTTACACATTAAAAGGACTAATTGATTTATAAAGGTACAAATTTGTAATACATTACCTTTCCCTTTCCATTGCAGGTTTGTTAAACTCAAAAAATAACACAGAAGACAATCGTTCGTGCAAAAAAGTAAGTATACTTTTGTTAAGGTTAGGAACGGGTCTACTTAAAAAAGTGTCTGTTAGAATGAAATAAAAAGTGGTTTTGTTGGAACCGCCAACTTTATACCACTGTAAATTTTTGTTCATATCAGATTTGACTACAATTTTCTAAAAATAATAACTTATAAGTATGATATTATGTTTGGAGTACTTTTTAGACGTATTAAAGTATTTTGAACTAGATAAATCCTGTAATATCACCAAAGTGCACACATTATTGGGTTGTCCGTAGTGATTGGGTCATTTACCCTTACTACACATCGTCGTAAAATAAAATAAAAACTATATTTGGGGATTCGACCCAATAATTTTCATGTGCAAAGGCAAAAGACATACTCTAATAGTACCCAAGCTTCTGGCTGTAATAGGTAAGAAGTACTATATACTTATCAGCCGGCTAACGATTTTTGTGAACTTATTTCCTTACGCTAGCAAATAATCCATCAGTTTTTAAATTATTAAAGTCTTATGCTTGACAAAGTGCTTGTATTATATATGCTTTTTTTTTTAATTTATTAGTCAATTGAACAGAAATTCATGACGACTTTTCTGATAAGGATCCCTAATTAAATATTGCTCTATTGATAGAAATAATTGAAAACTTTTTTCTGACATAAAAAGGACCATTTAATTTGTTTATAATTATTAACGTACAAAAACTTTTGATAATATATCTTTTAACTTATTCTATCTACTTATACATTCAAAACAAATTATATTATAGTAAATGTCAGAGCGTCAGGTGTAAGCAGGTTAATGCTCAAAATGTTGTATTTACTAATAATATTTGGTGAATTTAAAAATGCAAAAATAATTAAGCAAGAATGCTTATGCATTAAAAAATTTTTCTTTTGTATTTATTAAACACCGTCGTAGAAAAAAGAAATTTTGGAAATTCAAAGATTTTTTCCCATGATCTGCGTGACCGATGGCAAAAGACATACTATTATGCTATAAAAGCTTATAGTGATAATTGTTAGAAAGTTCCATATACTTATCAGCCAGCTTATTACGTTTTGCTAACTGCTTTACCCAAATCAGCTAACATTCTATCATTCTTTAATTATTTAAAGTTTCATGCTGCACAAAGTTACCGTTTTTCAAATTTACTTGGGTAATTTATAAGTGAATTTAACAAAAATCCGCCTATGATAATAATCATAGTTTTAGATATTAAAAAAACTTACTTAAAAACAGAATTTTTCATTAGTATGAAAATGTTGTTTTAAAGTAAAAGTTGGCAAATGGTTTCTTTTATAATCATTTACGTATGGTGAATTTATCGGATGTATTTTGTAACCTATTTTGTCAAGTAAAGTATTTGATACAAAATAAATTAGCATAGATGTTTGCTCTGCTAATACACTGCAAGTAGGTTATTGTTAAAAGCCGTTTCAACAACCGTTATACGACAATTATTTCACAGAACATGCGAAAGTTGTTAGTCAAAAATGCCTTGGCATACATGAAAATTTTTAATCAGTACATACTAAAGGTCGTGATTTAAAATAAAACGGACATTATGTGATTTGGCCCCACAATCTTCGTGTCCAGAGCCAAGCTTCTGATATTCACTAATCAAAAATCGCATGTATTTATCGGCCTACCTATAATTTTGTGTAAATCTTTTTTTTCTCTCTTACAAATAGTAAGTGATTATTCATTACTGATTATTAAAGATCTTAAGTAGTATATTAATTATTAAAATATATTACCACGCATACAGTTCTACAATATATTATTTAAATAATGTTTAACCTGCTAATATTATTTAGCTCGTTCTGGTTTAAATATTATTACATTTAATTATTACTAGGATATCTAAATAATGATTTTTCAAATAATCGTATAAATAAATATACAAAAGAAATTTTTTAAAATAAGGTATCTAAAGTATTAGTCATCCATGTAGGCTTATAGTGCATACAATACGTGAAGATTTTGTAGCCGAGTGGTTAAGCATGCGTGTGTCGCATGTGGACTCTTGGTGTCTGGGGATCGAGCCCAACCATCGCAGTTTTTTTCTGTGATACTAAATTCGAACAATAAAAGCTGATCGTTTGGACGATAATTGCAAGTACCTGCACCTCAACAAAAAAATATTTTATTTAATTTTTATGTTTTAAAATCCATCATATTCATAAAGAATACCTTAAGAATACTTTGAGAATTGTAATCGCTGTCAAAGTACTCTTTACAAACTATTATAGAACTATATATAGGTGTATAGGTGACATAGACCTAACTTAAACAGACTACTATACGAATACTTTTGGGCACAGTTTCCAAAGATCGCAATCAATTATTCGGAGTAATCGAAAATAATACTTTCAACACTGTGTGTGCTGTCTAAGTTTTACATCAAAATTAATATTTGCAAGTAAACTGTCAATCAATTGCAACATATCATGATCTAAACAGTGACTTTGATCATACAGATAATATGGATAAAATATACCAGTTTATATTCAAGGGATACGTTGGGATAGTATTAAAAATAAGAAATAAATAATTTTCATTACATCTCTGAATGATGGTATTATCATCATGAGTAATAGGAAAAATCAAAAATCCAAAATATTGTGCACATTAAAACTGATATAAATACGAAAGTACACAAAACTTTTGTTAGAAAAAAAGGAAAAATGTACTTACTTGACATTTACCCCAGGCAACTACATCATTTACGAGGATGCATGGTAAATTTCTTATCTGTTTGTTTATTTTTCTCTGCTTCCCACTTAGTCAGTGGATCCATTCGTTATTTAAAGTTTTCAAAATTGTCTGACTTATAACTGTTCTCACTGTCTTGCGTTTGTTTCACATCTTTTTCTTTTTTTTTGCATTATTTACTGTTTTTCCGTGACCTATTTTTCTTCTTCCTTTTCCCTTACTTTATCTTTTTTTTTCCTGCGAAACCGTGATCCGAAGACTCAGCTCTGTGCTCAAAAACCTTATCTTTGTCCAAAATATATTTTTAAATAATATTATGTTGCCAAAAATATATATAACTTTGCGTTCATTTTGCTAATGATCATTAAAGTTGCTTTTTCCGGATTTGACATATTTTAAAAGCTTTCATACCTTAAGGTGGCTCCCCTGGGTTGCCGTACCTATCATGAAACTTTTCGAGTGCTTATCACAAAGTCCCATTAAAGTCACCAATGTTCAAAGAATACTGAGCGAATCAGGTTAAAACAAATTACAAACGTTTTTTACACAGAACAGTTTTTCACGGTATTTGTTATATATTGATAAAGCTTGTGGTTTTTCTAAAAAAATCTATCCTATCAATCAAAACTTCAATCGATAAAAGTCTGTTGCAAATTTTTAAAAGTCACACATTTTTTAATACTGTATAATTTATTTCCCTTTTAAGAGTGCGTGCAGAAAATTTTCGATTGAAATATTGAAAAGAAAAGATCTAAAAAGCAATGCAGTGAAAAAGAATTGTGCCATGCTGCAGCGCTACACGTGTTATAGGCTGTTTTTTTTATCATCTATTTTTTTTTATAAGGTATCTTGGGGGGCTAAAGTGCATACCTATTTATTGCACAAGCTGCAATGTGATGTATCACTTGTTCCACAGGTTTTTGTTGAATGCTGCTTTTATGACAAAGGAGGCGAAAAACGTATAAAAAGTATAATATTTTTTCTTGTTGATAATAAAGCTTTTCACTAAAATATGTCGAACAAGCGACTTATCACATCGCAGCTCGTGCAATATTAGACAGATCTGCTCTCTGGGGCACCAAGATAATCGGGCATTTTTTCGAGCTTGTAAACCATATAAAAAAAAAAAAACATCCTAAAATTTGTACACGGCCAAACTCTTTTTCACTCAATTGCTTTCAAATATTTTTTTTTTCAATATTTTGATCTTGAATTTTTTACCTACATTCTTAAAAGGTAAGTAAAAAATAGGTTACTAGTAAAGTTGTGATTTTCGAAAATACGCAACACAGTTATATCGATAAAATTTTCTATGCATAGGCTAGATTATTAATCTACTTATTTTATGAATATGTTACAAAATCTGACAGTAAATAAATAGTCTAAGGAAGGTACATGAATTTTTAAGCCTGTATCGCTGAGTATTCTTTGAGTACCAGTGTGTTATGGAACGGCTCTTGAATTACCGCTCTGTTTTGTATACAAAGGACAATTTATTTACCATTAAATAAAAACTTTTAACTTATTTTTAAAAGTTTAAGAAATTGTTTGATCAGTTAAAGAAAAAATGTGTACGTTTACTTTTACATGTAATTAAAGTTATAAAACGAAAATCGACGAAAAAAAAGGTTTGATGTGCTTTTGACATACACACATACTTATTCGGCTCTATTAGTGAGCAACGATCTTAAAAATATCGATAAATGGAATACTTTTTAAGGGCAAATCATCTTAAGGTAGTCAATCTCCTAAAGGCGCTAACTCGGATCTCTGGAATACCTTTAACTGGCAATCATTCAAAGAGTTCATAATCGAGTGGTCTCGAATCTCTGATTTGTACATGTTACATCGCAAATTTTTTCTAGCAATTGATGTTATGACTATGGATAAGTACTTGTAGCAAAAGGGTATTAATATTCAATATTTGTTGAAATGTAGGTTTTAAAACATTTTAGCCTCGAAAATCGTTTTTCTCTGTTAGGAGTTGTATGAATATAGGCAAATTATTTACGTACAAATGAGGGCTGCATTAGGCATGCTATCTTTTTCAAACGTTCTTATATTACGCTTATAGAGATAGTTACAATTTTTTACCCTCTTGAAACTATGCTATACTAGATTTCTTTATTTGCATTATGTTAAATTGTGCACAAAGAGATTTACAACTTGTTATCGGTGACATTTTTAAAACACAATCATGAAACTTATGAGTACTCTCCCTATGTTGGCATTTTATTACTTTTCAAGCTGTGTCAGTCAATCCTTTATTTAAAAAATAATAATACTTACAAGTAGTAGAGGGGAACTTAAACCAGACACTGTGACGTCACGGGCGGCGCCGGAGGCCGATCCCGGCGGGAGATAAGATCTGGCGTGTGGGGAAGTTGG
>JAPYYV010001448.1:0-24245 GCA_030522625.1 Copidosoma aretas | reverse complement strand
GCGTAGATCTGCTACGCTCGGAGCGGGCCTCTTACATAGGTGCCTTATCGGCAATGGTGACGTCATCATCCCTAGCAGTGATACTCAATACATCACAACCCTATGACATTGTTAAACACTGACGAGAACAACCGATTGCAGCCGAGGCCACTTATCAAGTTCCTTATTACCAGAGATAAGCCAATAGTGCTTGAAGTCACCCAAAAGAAGTCAATAACCCAATAACCACAACAACCCTCTAAAATCCTCGAACACTGCCGCAAACGAACGATTGCAGCCGAAAATGCTTCTTCAGTTACTTATTTCCGTGTAAGGACGTAAGGGGATTTTTATTTAATCGTTTAACTTACTGATTAGTCTTGGAGATCAAGGGATTATAAATATATCTATAAACTATGAGAACTATTTCATTTAACAAATAAATATTGTTACGTATCGAAAAAAAAGATCTGATGTTTCTAGAAAAAAAAAATAATAATTTGACAAATTTAAATAGTTTAAAAAATGTTTTAAAAATTTCTTTTCAAAATACTTTGAGATTCGTTGATGGACGACTAGAAGATGCATTTTTGAGCACACATCGATCCATTTAGTATTATTGACTCCATAATAGTATAGAAGTGTCAAAATATGGTAAAATTTTGTTTAAAGATGAATTAAACATAAATCCAGTAGGTCTTAAGTAACTGATAGCCATTTCGCACTACCCAGAATGCACCAAAAGGAGGTAGATTTGCTATACGTTCCACGTATATGTGTTTTCTCGTGTGTGTACGTGAGTACAATTTGTTTAACTAAAAAATTTGTTATAAGTGTCAGTTTATTATTAATTTTATCATCGTTTCAAAAAAAAACTAGTATTTGCATTATATTACTTAAAATGATAAAAAACATCACTGCGAACAATGTTTTTTATTTCTTTAGAATTTTCTAACTTATTTTGGATAAAAAGATTTTTGGAATTTCTGCACTTTAATAGTGCAACATACACTCTTAGGCTGAAAGAATAAAAATTGGCAGTGCAATGAATGAAATGACTGTTTGACTCTTTACAAAAGAGTAAATTACACGATTTCTACTTTCAAAAGATGAAAATTCTCTTTTTACTCTTTACAAATAGTAAATCAAGAAATCATTCTTTTTAAAAAAGCAAATACACACATTTAATCTTTATAAAAGTATGTTCATGTGTTTCTCTCTTTAAGGAAAGTAAATCAAAGAAATTCATCTTTTCAAAAAAGTGAAATAACAAATGCCTACTTTATAAATGTAGAAATAAACGTTTTGCTCTTTCAAAAGAGCAAATTGAATAAATATCTCTTTATGAAAGAGAAAAACTTTCATTTCTGCTTTATGAAAGTGAAAAACTAAAATTTGCTCTTTACAAAAGATTAATACATCCATTTTCACGTTACAAAGGTAGAAAAGTATTCGTCGCCTTTTGCAAAAGATTAAAACCGAAAAATATTTCTTTATAAAAGAGTGAGAAGCTAATTTCGTCTTTGTAAAAGAGTGAAATGTGAATTTCATCTTTGTACTTACCGATTAACCTCAAACATCAGGAGGTTTAAATAGTAAAATAATATGAAAATTCTCCTCTAACATAGCAAATTACGTAGATATCAGTAGTAATCAACTACAAATTCCTTTGGTAAGTATGACTTATACTCAGATACTTTAAATCGTTTTAGAGAACGATTATATAAAATTGAAGATTTGTGAAGGATACAGAAAGAGAACTAGGCTGGTGTGTCGATCTCTTTTGCGCATTAAAACTATCATGAAAACCCATTACCTATTTTTTAAAGTGCCAAGCAATTTATTTTCAATTTTTTGTTTAGGATTGCATGTATGAATACAATGAGATGTCCAAAGTTTTTGAATCTTTTGGCTCTGATAATAATACACTGAAGATTTTTAAAGGTAAGTATCTGTAGTTCATTTACATAGATTTGCTTATTTTTTTTTTAACATTCCAAAATCTTGTATGTTGTTGAATAAAAAAATGTTTTTCCGGTCATTGTCAGACCTATATTTTAAGTTGAATCCAATAAGGTATTCATTTTTCAAGACTTTAAACCAAAACCTTTTTTTTTATTGTTTAAAGTACGAGTCAATGCTGAAATATTTAATCATGACCAATGCATGCTTTCAAAAGATTTGAAAATAGGTGATGGGTTTTCATAATAGTTTAGATGCGCAAAAGAGATCAACGCACCAGCCTAGAGAAACATTTTTCACCTTATTTTACTATTTAAACCTCCTGATGTTTGAGGTGAATCGGTACGTATCAGATCCAAGACCGTAACTTATGTGAAATGACATATGCATGTATGTATACTTAAGTACAAAGATGAAATTCACATTTAACACTTTTACAAAGACGAAATTAGCTTTTCAGTCTTTTACGGAAAATTATTTTTCGGTTTTACTCTTTTGCAAAGGGCGACGAATACTTTTCTACTTTTGTAAAGTGGAAATGGATGTATTAATCTTTTGTAAAGAGCAAATTCTAGTTTTTCACTTTTATAAAGCAGAAATGAAAGTTTTACTCTTTTATATAAAGATATGTATCCAATTTACTCTTTTAAAAGAGAAAAACGTTTATTTCTACATTTATAAAGTAGGCATTTGCTATTTCCCTCTTTTGAAAAGATAAATTTCTTTGATTTACTCTCCTTAAAGATGGAAACACATTAACCTACTTTTATAAAGATTGATTGCGTGTATTTGCTTTTTTACAAAGAACGATTTCTTGACTCACTCTTGGTAAAGAGTAAAAAAAGAATTTTCATCTTTTGAAAGTAGTAATCGTGTGATTCACTCTTTTGTAAATTGTACTCACGTACACACACTAGAAAACACAAATAAAGGGAATGTATAGCAAAACTACCTCCATGTGGTGCATTCTGGGTAATGCGAAATAACTGTTAGTTACTTAAAACCTACTGGATTTATGTTTAATTCATCTTTTAAAAATTTTTTTTCCATATTTTGACACTTCTGTACTATTATGGACTCAATAATACTAAATGGATCGATGTGTGCTCAAAAATTTATCTTCTAGTCGTCCATCAACGAATTCCGAAGTATTTTAAATAGCAATTTTTAAAACACTTTTCAAACTATTTAAATTTGTCAAATTATTTTTTTTTTCTCTAGAAATATCAGATCTTTTTTTTCGATAGGTAACAATATTTATTTGTTAAATGAAATTGATACTTCTTATAGTTTATAAATATATTTATAATCCCCTGATCTTAAAGACTAATCAGTAAGTTAAACGATTGAATAAAAATCCCCCTACGCCCTTACACGCAAATAAGTAGCTGAAGAAGCGTTTTCGGCTGCAATCGTTCATTCGCGGCAGTGTTCAAGGATTTTAGAGGGTTTTTGTGGTTATTGGGTTATTGCCTTCTTTTGGGTGACTTCAAGCACTATTGGCTTATCTCTGGTAATAAGGAACGTGATAAGTGGCCTCGGCTGCAATCGGTTGTTCTCGGCAGTGTTTGACAATGTTATAGGGTTATTGGGGTAATCGAAGTATTGACTTAATTTAGGTGATTTTGTCCATCTTGGGGTAATCTATGATAATAAGCAACTGAAGTTTGAGATTTGGCTGCAATCCGTCGTTTTTGACAGTGTTCGTAAAGTTAGAAGATTTTTTGAGTGTTCAGATTATTGACTTCTTTCGGGTAACTCCAGCCATCTTTGTGTGATTTATGGCAATACGCAACAAGAGAAGCGGCTCTGGTTGCATTTAGTCGTTCTCGATAGTGTTCGACAATGTTAGAAGGTTGTTGTGTTATTCGGATATTGATTCCTTTCGGGTAACTTTGGCCATCATCGGGGTGTAAGCTCCGGTGAATAATTAATATTGTGCAGCGGTGCATACTGCATTTTATTGTTCGATCATCTTAAAATTAGTCAACTATTCAAATTTGAATAGATAGGCCGCGCGCGCGCGCATAACTTACACCAAGCAACCACCAGAACGCTAAGGCAGGATGAACAAGCAACCCAAAAGTGAAAGTATTGAGCGTGGGTATAAAGGCAAGCCGTGGCACTGAACGAATCAGTCTGCCTTTGGGAGCTCACACCCGCCTATTGCAGAGATTTAAGTATACCCGCTGAAGCTCGCACCCGCTTATCGCTAAGATATCGAGTCTTTTATTCGTCGTGACGAGTATCCGTGCACTACGAGATTTCTTTTGTCTTTGCAACCTGGCACCTGGCATGGGCACTTTTCCGGAGTCCATACAGCGCGACCCAAAGCAGTTCACCACCAGGTCCAGTAAGAGTCAGAGAGAAGAGAGTTGACCTGGCCGGGATCATCGGAGACGAGAGTACCCGAGATGACCGAGAGCCTAGCAGATTTTCTGGAGAGAGTATGAGCATTTTCACTAATTGGTGCTACCTGGGGATTCGAGCTTCTGTGTTGCGATGGTATTCTTGATCCTCTAGCAGAACAGAGACCACACGTCTTAGGCGAAGGCACTCTAGAAGATTTTCGAATACTTTCGGACACCTTGGAGACCCTAAGACGTGACCTGTTCTTAAAGAGTATTCGTGTGTAGAATTCTAACATATATATGTTTACGTGTAATCTATAAACAACCGGTAAAGACAAGGAGTTTTGAGGGGTTAAAAGGGTTCATAAAAATTTATTGGTCGATAAAGTAGACAGCTTGTATTGAAATTTACGGGAGTTGATAAAGTAGGAAAATTCTTGAAGAGTTAAATGTATGGAGAAATTTCTGGTGATCAGTACAATAGATAATTAAGAACATCAAATGGTACGTGCTTTGTTGTGAAGGAAGTTTTGTTCAGCGGATATTAGCTTATTTTATTATATTTTGTTTTTTCTACGAATAAGTGAAGATTATACAGCTAATATCATTAAAAAGAATTTAGATGCTATTTTGGATTCAGTGAATGGAACAGTAGGATTATATACGCATATCTGAGTTTGTACTAAATTAATGGAGGATGTAACAATAAAGAACGATTTATTTTGGTTAGTAAGGAGCTCATTTAGATGAAACCCTACCCTTTTCTGATACAAGCAGGTCTGTTTTATTCATTTCATTTTATATTATTTTCATGATCATCGAGCGAACGAGGAGAGGAGTTATTATTGCACTGGGGCATGTAGGTATGAGGGAAAGCGATATTTTAAGTAATTGCGAAAATCAGTCAAGAGATCTTGTCCTAAAGATTACAGTCATACGCCTGTTATGAGGAAAAAATCCGACAAACGAATCATAAATTAATATTAGAATAAACCGGAATTATTAAGGTGACGTTAATATATTTCTTTTGTGCTGGGCCACGTACCCGCCCTCCAACATTAAGTCGGATCCTACAGCTGTGTTTTGGGTCTTAATCTGGACTATTCCGCGGTACTGTTTTATTACCAGCTATCCACGAAGAAACCGTTTAAAGAAGGATGCTGCAATTGTTAGGTTAATAATATATATCGAAACTAAAATTGGGGAGGGGAGAAGGGGGGTGAGAGCCGTAGGGGGCGAAGCAGGATGTGATGGTCATGATTAAATATTTCAGCATTGACTTCCACGTTAAACAATAAAAAAAAAGTTTTTTGTTCAAAATCTTGAAAAATGAATACCTTATTAGATTTAACTTGAAACATAGGTCTGAACAATGACCGGAAAAACTTTTTTTTATTCAACAGCGTTAAATGTAGGATGCATGACTGTATTAAAATAGATGTTTTATGTTGGGAGAAGATTAAGACCCCAGGGGCCAGGCGTCGATCTCCAGTTTATAAATTATGGGCTTATCATCAATAAAAGCAAAATAAAACACGTATATGCCGGAAAAAGCCTAGCGGCAAAAAACCTGTTTTATTGGTTGGACTCGATACAGAATTAGCATGTTTAGATGTATGTATGATGCGTGTGTATGTAAGAAACTATATTTTACCTTTGAATCGGTAGGACTCGAATATGATCCCAAGGGGTAAGATTGGTTGATGCGAGCAGGCGCTCGGCTTTTTTAGTCTGTTGGCCAAGCAGGACTAGATTTATTTTCGTCAACACGAAAGTTTTTGAGTCTCGCTGGGAGACGTTGGTGCAGATCGGATGTCAAACAGTATCGTGTTTTTGTAACCAAATATGTCGAAACTTGTAGTTGGTTAAACAAAAGCAAATCTCAGAACACGTCTAACCCACTCAAAAGCTCGCAGGGAAGTGAAGCTAGCACGCAAAAAGAACAAACGACTCGAGGGCTCGAAACAAAATTTCTCTTTTTTTGTTAATTAATGCGATAGGGAACAGTATAGTAAAATGACACGCGTGCTGCTCAAATTAT
The DNA here is from genome assembly GCA_030522625.1 of Copidosoma aretas. Lineage (NCBI taxonomy): Eukaryota > Metazoa > Arthropoda > Insecta > Hymenoptera > Encyrtidae > Copidosoma > Copidosoma aretas. The sequence goes on along the minus strand of JAPYYV010001448.1, from coordinate 17,912 downwards.
TTCAATGTATGTACAAAAGAGACGCCAAGCTTTATCGACCAACGATACATACTTCCCCGCGTTCGCGAACCAAAAGGATGAGCGAAATATTATCCCTTATGGATTTTATGAGGATATAAGTAAAAAAAAAATTAGTTTTTGTGTGTTTATAAAACATGTTAAGTAAACTTTCGTATAACTTTGAACAATAAATGAGATGAATAATAGCATTACAATTACTATCACACAATAATTACATTTTTGATTGACAAAACATAAACAATAGAATTTTAAGTCAGTAAATTAGTTATAAATTTCGAACTCAAATTTCAGCTTTTAAACAGATATTGGATTGAATCAAGAAAACATTTGTGCTTGAAGCAATTAGAAATAATGAAAATCCTATAAAGAATCGAAATCATCTTGGTTTGGTAAAGGACAAAGATTCGTTATATTTCTCTTGTATATTTCGGTAATAGTTTTTACTGTAGCCACACGCACCACGCAATCGCCTCCAGGATGAATCTGAACAATTACGCCCAGCCTTCAATCAGTGCAGAGAATATTTTTATCCGTTAAAAATACAACGGATTTTAATTTTATCCCTCCTTTCTCTCCCTGCCACTTTTTTCTCTTCTGAAGTTCATTCAAATACTCGTCATACCATCGCTACCAAAAATCTTCTCTCGCTTTTAAAATAAAGTTCCTAGAAGACAAGCGATGTTTTGAAACGTCATCAAAATCATGAGTGGGTAATAAAGTAATAGGTCTGCCTATTAATAAATGCGCTGGAGTAAGTGCTTGCGGATCGTTGGGTCTGAAGACAAAGAACAAATAGGCCGAGAATTCAAAATTCTTTCAATTTCAATAGCTAATGTATTGTACTCTTCGAAAGTAAGCAATTTATTACCGACAACTCTGATTAAATGATGCTTAAAAAGCTTAACTGTGGCTTCCCAGAACCCGCCGAAATGCGGTGATACAGGAGGAGAAAAGTGCCAAATGATATTTTTCTGCGTGGCATATTCGTTTATGTCACATTGAAAATCCTTTGATTTCAAAAAATCGTATAGATCTTTCAACTGATTCTTTGCTCCGATGTAATTAGACCCGTTGTCCGAAAATACGTGACACGGAATTCCTCGGCGGGCTATAAAGCGCCTAAAACCGCCGAGAAAACCTTCGGTTGAGAGGTCGCTAATAATTTCAATACGCACGGCTTTTGAACTCATGCATATAAAAACGCATCCATAAGCCTTTGCCTCATTTCGATTTCGAAACTTTTTTTCCCTTACATAGATTGGACCGAAAAAATCAGTTCCGACTTTACTAAATGCCGGAGCAAAGTTTACTCGAGACTCTGGTAAATTGTCCATTTGGCATTAATAATCTTTGGTTTATATCTTAGACAGGTTATGCAATTACGTACTATTTTACACACTTGATTTTTTCCGTCCAAAATCCAATATTTATGCCTGATAAAACTTAAAGTGGATTGTATTTCTGTATGGTTATGTATTACATGTATTTTTCTTATAATTAGGTCAGTGACGGGATGTTTGGACGGTAATAATATCGGGTTCTTATAATCATTTGGGACTAAAGAATTTCGAAGTCGTCCACCCACCCTTAAAATGCCGTCTGAATCGGGAAAAGGATTATGATCCTTTAAACGCGATATTTTACCCTGCTTTGCGAGCTTAATTTCTGCCGAGAGCGCTTGACTTGTATGAGAAGAAAAATGATTTTTTCCGCTCCTAATCTTTCTTCTATGCTTATGTACTTTCTGTGAAAACACCGATTTATAATTTTAAAACGCTGACTACGAGCTACGAATTTAATTAAGCGAACAAAATACGGAATCTTGCAAGAATACTACTTTGAGTCACAGTAGCTAGGCAGGTGTTATGTTGAATCAAGTGAGACGTGTTATGACGATGCTTTCAGGCCAAAATGATTCGTGCTTTATGAGCCAATTGGGACCAGAGAGCCATTTTGAATTGTGCGAAAATTCAAATGGTGTTTGACCGCGAGACAAAGCGTGAGCGAGATTGTCGGCTGATCGTACATGTTGCCATACTACTGTTTCGGCAAGCGTTTGAATTTCCCCTACTCTATTTGCATCGAAAACTTCCAGATTGGTAGGCAATTTTTTAAGCTTGTGAAGTGCAATGGTAGAATCGCACCAGAAAATAATATTTTGTATGGGAAATTCAAAGCTTTCGTAGCATTCTCGGAATAGTCTGGCAAGAAGTAAAGCGCCGCATAATTCTAAGCAAGGAATGGTAAATGAACGTTTAACAGGTGCTACGCGTGATTTAGAGCATGCAAGATTTACCATAACTTGACCGGACCCGTCGACCGATCTGATGTAGAGGCAAGCGCCGTAACCTGATTGACTAGCATCACAAAAACCAATAATGTCAGCCTTAACAAATTTATTAATTACCAATTTTCGTTCAACTTTAAAATCTTGTATTGAACCGATTTGATCGGTAAAAATCGTCCAGGAAGTGTCTGGCTCACTAGAGACTGATTCATCCCAACCGATTTCGGAGCGCCAGCACTTTTGCATTAAAACCTTCGCTGCGAAAAACACCGGTCCGAGTAAACCCAACGGATCAAAAATTCTTGCGATTTCTGAAAGAATATGTCGTTTCGTTATTTTATGCGCGCTTATAGGTTTAACTGAAAAAACGAGAACGTCACGTTTTGAATTCCATAGGACTCCCAACGTCTTTGAATTAGAAACTGATTTTGTGTCTGGTTCGTCGTGAAATATTTTTTCTTCGGCGTTGTCAAAAATATAAGAATCATTTGAAACCCATTTTCTAATATTGAATCCACCACGAGCTAGCAAATGAATAATTTGCTCTCGTTTTTGTCACATTTCTTCGAGAGAATTCGAACCGGTAAGAAGATCATCTACATAAAAATGATGTTTAAAAACGGAACAAGCTAATGGAAACTTTGCGCCTTCATCTTCGACTAATCTTTGTCCTGATTGCTAAAAAGGCGGCTGAAGCATTTCCGAAAGTCAGTGTATTCATCTCATAAGGTTTAATTTGTCCATCGCTGTTATACCAAAATAAACGCTGATACTTTCGATCTCTAGAATCTACTTAAACCTGTCGATACATTTGCGCTATGTCTGCTGTCATGACGTAAACGTACGTTCGAAATCTTAACAAATGATTAAAAAGCTTGTCCTGGATGATAGGACCCACTAATAGCGCATGATTAAGAGAAATACCTTTATCAGTTTTACATGAAGCGTTAAAAACAGTTCTTAGTATAGTGATCGAAGTGGATGGCTTAATCACTGGATGCTGTGGCATAAAATATCCTTGTTCGCTTTCGTCTTTGACGATTGACATATGCCCCTGATCTATATAGTATTGCATGACACGTAAATATTCGCTACGTAGCTCAGGATTCGAATTTAACCGTCGTTCAAGAGAATAAAATTGCCGAAGCGCAATAGTTTTTGAATTGCCAAAATCAAATTCTCCTCAGCGAAAAAGCAAACGAACAATATATCGCCCATTGTCATGACGAGTAGTATTTTGTACGTAATGATCTTCGACTGATGTTTCCTCTGCTCGTTTTATATCTTTTTTGTGCGGGATTTCTTCTATTTCCCAAAAATTTCATAATATGTGTCAATTCTTTTAACTGCTTGTTGTCATAAATACATTCGAGGTGAGAGGAGTGTCAAGGTGGGCGAAAAATATTTCATCCTTATCACTATATATATATAGTAATATATACTAGTAGGGCTTCGCCCCATGCACGGTTCGCGTGCCAACCCTCATATTTTATTCTATTTATTTTTATGTCCAAAAATCTAATAAAAGCGCTTTTTCTTCAATGCATACATGTGTACTCACATACACAACTAAAATGACCGTGAAAATTCGCTTAGAAATCGGAAAATTATAGTCAATAAATGGAATGAAATTACATATTCATCAAATCATCTGTACTTATTTATTACAAGTCAATTACTCTGATAGGTATTGATGGTTATTATTTATATACGTGTATATATATATTCAATATTTATAAAATCATCAAAAATAGGTACATTAAAATTCGCTTTGAAATCAAAGAAACATAGTCGACCAAGGTATTAAATAAGACTATTAAGGTTTTATATGGTTTTTTATATATCATTATTCCATACAAAAATCACATAAAACATATATAGTTTAATTTAGTACTTTGTAAAATTATAGATTTTTGTAGAGTAAGTAAGTTGACCAAACATAGTCGATGTATGTAATAAGTTCACAGATTCAGCAAATAATTATTACTAATTCAATACTAATGAATGACTCTAATCAGTATTTTAGTTTTAGATGAATTTATATGCATATGTGAATAATTTTATGAAACTAATATAATGACAGAAACAATTTAGCACTGTTTTTTGGTCATTTTTGAAAATTTTAAAATTACTTGTGAATATGACTTCAAATGACAATAAAATTTCGAAATTCATACTTAATATCAGCGAAGGAAAAAATATGTATTTATTTATTTCATTTACAGATTTTAACATCCTTTCATATAGACTTTTTAGTGTAATAAATACTTAAAATTCATTTCTCTAAAATTAATAGTAATTTGCAATATCTAAGACAAAATTGATTCAAAAGAGTAAAACGTCAATCATCTTTATATATTTGTAATGTAATATGTGAGAATTACTTTTTACATTGACATCTAATTTAAATTTATAACGCATAACCCTGTTCAAGCTTCACCCTGCATTCCCTAATTTACATATATTTTCGAAAGATCCTATATATTTACATAAAACATCTACAAGTTCCTTTGTAATATGCTAATAGCTTACTTCTGCATATCTTTCCATTATCTTCTAATCCTGTGTTTCTGAGTAATCTTATTTTTCTTGTGGATTTTTAGTTTTCCTAATGTAACTCTCCTGTATGGTTCTAAATCCACTTATTGTCTATATCCTCTATAAATAGACTAAATTGTCCCGGCCTTGATAGGTACCCTTCTCCTACCCTTTTTAATATTCTAAATAAATTTGTTAGCCTTTAGCCTGTAAATACCTGTTTTTGTTCATTTATGGATTCTTTTCAACATTTTTATCATTATTTTATTTAGCCCTATCCTCTTTAATTTTAACCAGAAAATTTATCTATCAATAGTATCAAATGTTGTTTTAAAGGCTACAAACACATCACATAATTAATAGTCCTATTATTTCAGTTTATATTCAATTGAACTATTTAGTTCACAAATATAGTCCCTTGTTCTTCTTTTTCTCCGGAGCCAGCCTGAATCTTCTTTAATATTTTACACTCTTATACCTTTTTTTTTACTCTTTTAGCAATCATAACGGCTCATATCTGTCCATAACCCATCAAGTATGTTTCTTAATTCAATTATCCGATTTATGGTTAGATTTTTGAAACGTTCCCCCATAATTCCATCGTCTCCAGCAGCCTTTACGTTTTTCATTTTCCTTAGAACTTTCCGTAATTTAATAATCTATATAGCCTTGACAAAATTCTCCGAGACTTCACTGTTAGTTTGCTGATCTTTTTTCGTTTGTGTATAACAAGCCTAATTGTAGTCTTCTAACAAATTTTTAAAATGATTCTTCTATTGATATTTATTTTCTCCTATGCCACTTTATTCAGTTAAACATTTCCATCTCTTCCCGAAACCAACTTAAAAAAAACGTTGCTCACTTTTTTTATCGGCTTCCTCAATTTTTCAATCTCCAAAAATCTTCTTTCAACCTCTTTTTTCAGTCTTCATTTCAATTGTCTTACTCACTTTTTTTATTTTTGACTTTTTTTTTGCGTTTAGTTGTAATCTTCTTTTTTGTTTAATTATTATACAATCCAATTTATCAATTTTGCAATTTTTCCCTTTTTCAGATCTTATTATTTTTAGTTTCTCTGTAACGTGTGTAATTACATTAGGTAACCGGTCCCATATTTAATTATATTTATTCTACCTTGGGTATTTATACAATCCAAATATTTTTGTGCTATCTCCTATAGTCTTTTAGAATACTCATATTTTCTATTTTATCAACATATTAATTTCTTACAACCCTCTGTATTTTTTCCTTCCTTCCTTCTTCGTATAATATTTTTTGCGATTTTAAAGGTCATCGGTATACGATCAGACTAACACGGAGAGAAGTTTTCACTGTTTTAACCAGTGCCACCTAAAGAATCTTTTTTTGTCACTTCTAGTAGTACTAAAATTTTAAGTAGTCAAACATAGAGTACCATACATCCATAGTCATTCGTATGCGACTCCTTATACATGCAATGCTAGCTTGCTAAACGTATATGTCAAAATCTACAAAAAAAATTAATGTTTTGGTGACCGATTTTTGATCAACAGTTATTGTCTGCTTTTAACGTAAATTCGCAAGTAAATAAGCTCTACAAGGGCTTATTTTCTTTGTCTTTATCTGTAAAGTGCAGTTCCTAACACACCTAAGAGGCTCTGCTACGGCATGAAGTTTATAAAATTCGTCAATCCATTCGCGAACAGTAGTCAAATTTATACATCAGTCAAATAATGCAATATTTTTATTATTATTCAAATTGTTTCCATAAAATATGAACGATTTATAAATTAACAAAGAGTAGCTGTAAAACCACAACGTCAATTAAAAAATTTGTGAAGAAAATTAAATATTTATGTCAAATGATATTTTATTATGATCTTAACCAAGTTAGTGGCAGAGACAGAATTCTAATAGCTGGCTTTTTGAATGATAGGATAGGAGACCAGCAAATTGAGACAGACTCTAATGTTTGGAGCTAAAGAAAGTCGAATGGGAATCATTCAAATAGTAGGGGCGAAAAAGTATCACAATTGTGCTAAAACATAGTATTAGTGATGGAGGATGGGTATATACAAGCAAAGATTGAGACGGGTATATAACTTATGCAGAAAAGGAGGAGTGATTGCATCTAACTTTGTATTAGAAGTAAAGACGGAAGGTTATAGTGCTGATAAAACTTTAGTTGGTTACTAAAAGTACACGAAGAAAAGTTTTCACTGGTTTAACCAGTGCCACCTATATATTCTTTTTTCCAGTTCCAACAGCACTACAATTTTCAGGGCCTCGCATGGATCTTTTCGGTTCTAGCATAAAAAAAAAAAATTAGTTAGAACCGAAAAAACTTATGCCACGCACTAGAAACTTTAGTACTATTAGAAGTGACAAAAAAAGATTCTTTAGGTGGCACTGGTTAAAACAGTGAAAACTTCTCTCCGTGTAAGTCTGATCGTATACCGATGACCTTTAAAATCGCAAAAAATATTATACGAAGAAGGAAGGAAGGAAAAAATACAGAGGGTTGTAAGAAATAAATATGTTGATAAGATATAAAATATGAGTATTCTAGAAGACTATAAGAGATAGCACAAAAATATTTGGATTGTATAAATACCCAAGGTAGAATAAATATAATTAAATATGGGACCAGTTACCTAATGTAAGTACCCACGTTACAGAGAAACTAAAAATAATAAGATCTAAAACAGGGAAAAATGGCAAAATTGATAGATTGGATTGTATGATAATTAAGCAAAAAAGAAGATTACAACTAAACGCAAAAAAAAAGTCAAAAATAAAGAAAGAGAGTAAGACAATTGAAATGAAGACAGAAAAAAGAGGTTAAAAGAAGATTTTTGGAGATTGAAAAATTGAGGAAGCCGATAAAAAAAGTGAGCAACGTGTTTTTTAAGTTAGTTTCGGGAAGAGATGGAAAAGTTTAACTGAATAATGTGGCGTAGGAGAAAATAATCATCAATAGAAGAATCATTTTAAAAATTTGTTAGAAGACAACAATTAGGCATGGTATACAAAAACGAAAAAAGATCAGCAAACTAACAGTAAAGTCTCGGAGAATTTTGTCGAGGCTATATAGATTATTAAATTACGGAAAGTTCTAAGGAAAATAAAAAACGTAAAGGCTACTGGAGACGATGGAATTATGAGGGAACGTTTCAAAAATCTAACCATAAATCGGATAATTGAATTAAGAAACATACTTAATGGGTTATGGACAGATATGAGCCATTATGATTGCTAAAAGAGTTACTGGGGGTTACCCAATAACCCAGTAACTTTCATAGTAGACTAGACTAATTAGACATTGAGAGAGTTATTTATAAATAGAATTTTTTTTTATATATAGTGTCAATTATATATTTTTTTAGATATTCTAGATTTACGCGTGATAATCGACAAGGAGATTTTTATTTCCTTAGAGATTGCCAAGACAAACGTTGCGCAGCTCAAAACGCTCAGCATTCCTCGTCAAAGCTCTGCGGCGCAAATTTTCTCTCCAAATTAGTCAATCATTATATTCTCACTACTAATATCCTAGCGTCCGCAATTCATATATGCACGAATTCAATGGATACATTATTTTGGATTCGCTCTGTGCCTTCTAAATGGCCAACTTTTATTTTTAATAGATGTTCTGATGTTTAGAAATTAAATTCTACTGCATTTTGAAATCGGGCCAAATCCAAACAAAATCGAGCAGATATTGCGTCCCGTAGGGTTCTGCCTCATTATTTGCTTGATGAAAGCTTATGGTTTAAAGGACCTAATTTCCTAAAAGACCGTAAGATTATCTATTCTAATTTTCATCACCGAAAAATGTATCGGGAGAAGAAAATATAATTCAGCAAGCAGTAAATACTACCACTGTGTAAGCAACCCTGAGAGAAAGACGTTAAAGACTTACTTTGCTTATAACAGTTGGAATAATTACTTGTTAACACTGGTCATTGTTTACAATTCATATTTAAGCTCATGAAGCGGTGCAGGCGCACTTTTATCAGAATAAAAAAAATTAGATTTCCGGGAATAGAAGTCTCGACTACTCAAGACTCTCCTTTTCTTCATTTGTCCGTTGTATTGAGATCAGAAAACTGTCATCTAAGGCTGACCGAACTCAAAAAACGCTCGTATAGATTGGATCAGAGTCCATAAGAAAGAACACTTTCACCAAAAATACCAAATTTTCTTGAAAAACTTATCTAATTAATGATATTATAAGATTAGAGGGGCGTATCAGCCAAGCTTTGAAACAAACAAGACTAGACACCAGATTATTTTAGCTTCCACGTACATGTAACGGAGTTGATAATAGATTATCATTATAATTTAAAAATTGCATGGAGGTGCTCAGTCGATTTTAGTATCTTTTTGCCGATATTGATGGATCCTGCGAAGAAGTCAGATCAAGAGAAACAAAATAAACAAATAACTTCAATGCATACGATATGTTCTCAACCACAGGCTCCAATAGTAAGTGACTTGCCAGCTTCGAGAGTACAAGAGTTACCAGCTTTTTTGAAAACGGGGGTAGACTACGTTGGCCCTTTTTCTGTCCGACTAATTAAAGCTAGAGGAAAACGCACGCAAAAGGGATGTATTCGTGTATTTGTTTACATTTTTACCAGTGCACTATATCTTAGTCACTTTACATCTGGTAGAGACCACTGTACTGATTCGTTTAGTGATCAGAGTACCAATTTTATTGGCACTTTCTCCGAGCTATAAAAGGCTCTTCATGTATTTTTGATATCGAATAATTTTTAATAGCCAATTTCTGAAATTTAGCACTAATTAATACTTTAAGTAACCTTAAGCTCTTTCCTTTGGTGGGTTATAGGAAGCCCTAGTTAAGTCTGCTAAACGGCTGTAAAAGATAGTAACAGGCGATCAAGTATCTACGTTTTTCAAATTTTTAATACTACTGCGCAAAGTCGAAGCATGCCTCGATTCTCGCTGCTTGACCCCTAGTTAAAATGATGCTTTAGGTTCAGAAGTTCTCACACCTGCACACTTCTCAAATTATAAGCCTGCTTCTCTTACTTCAAAACCTCAACTTGGAAGAAAAGTATTCAATCCTCTCCGTAAATGAAAATTGATTTCTTCCTGTTTACAATATTTATGGAAAAGACGGGCCAACGAATATCTTGAATATATGTCAACTCGCCAAAAATGGTTTTTAAAACCTCTGATGACCGATCAGTGTGAATGATTTAGTCCTTATTCGACAAGAAAATACACCCGTGGTCATTGGCGTTTGGGACGTATTATGAATGTATTTGTTGAATCAAACGAACAGTTTTAGTAGCTAAAATCAAAACTGCTAGCTCTACCCTCACTCGACCAGTGATATAATTTATTTTATTACTTTCTATTGAAGAACTAGAAAAGGCAAGTCAATAAGAAACTTTTGTGAAAGGACTGCGGTCCTCCTAGTACTTAATTATGACGACTTTATAAAATTCTAAGTTAAATTGTAGGGAATTTTTAAAATTTATTTATTAATTCGTGTGTATTTAAACGTTTGAAATGAATTTTATTAATCTCTTGGAACGTGTCTCAACACGCTAACCAAGGGGACTGTAAGATTAAGAAACCTACAAAATAATTTTTCTTTATTTATATAATTTATACCTCAGAATTTTATACATATATATATATACATATATATATATATATATATATATATACTAGTGGGGATTCGCCCCCTGCGCGCTCCGCGCGCCAACCCCCAGATTTTTCATGATAACTCTAGGATTATATAAGATAACCATTGATAGCATCCTTCTATGTATAAAATAATTCAATTAAAGTTATACTTCTATATGACCGTTATGCAGGGAAGTAAATCGATAATTTTAAATTTTTCCTCCTTCAAAAATCTGTAAAGTAAGTGAATTTTCAATTTCTAAACAAAAACCTTTTTCTATCGGATTCAAACTCGCAATCGCATGCATACGAGTCGTGTACCGTGTCGACTTATCTACGAGCTCCCTCTGTTAGTAAGCTGTATATCACTACCGTCTATATTTCAGTTTGTAACTCACTTCTAAATTAAATATTGAATTACTGTTTATTTATAAATTTGTTTAAATATTTGTTAATTTACCTTAATAAACTATCAAAAAATTAATTTAATCAGTTTTTTAAAACAATAAAAATAGATTTTAGTTGCAGCTTTCATATATATTAATCAATATTTATTTTATTTTATTAATTTGTTAGATTTTAAATAAATAAATAATTTTTTTCTAAATTTTTACACTTTTTTCCTAATTTGTTTTAAAAAAGTTTTACAGATTTAATATTTTCTAGCATTGGTTTATAAATACGAGGTTCTATCTGAGAGTACGAGTCCCGTTAGATGGCGCTGATGCTGGCGTACAAAGCTACACGAAAGATACAGATGTTAGTATAACTTTCTGAAAGTTATACTAACATCTGTATCTTTTGTGTAGCTTTGTACGCCAGCATCAGCGCCATCTAACGGGACTCGTACTCTCGGATGGATGAAGAATTTGATTTTCATTGTATTTTATTTTTTCTATATTTGAGCTGGGATTATTACCGAACAAATTTCGGTGTAATCAGCCACATCTACATATATAGTTTGCCGGAAAAGTACAACTTGAAACATGAGTGCCCAAGTTATTTTCAAAAATTTTTCCTACATTAATGCCACTTTCTTCTCGACTGACTAAAAATACAAGATTCTATAATTACTTCTGAAATAATTATCAAATCCTTACTCTTCCAATAACCTAATTATTAAAAAGAATAAATAGTTTTGACTTTAATAATTTGTTTTCCCTTCGGACATTATGTTAAAATACATTGGGTTATTTGGTTAAGGGAGCTGGAGATTCATATTTATACTTTTCTTAGAAATTATTTTGAATCAGTGGATAAAGAATCTAATAATAGACATTGTAATCGGGTGAGTCAATTTGGTGATTTGAGATAAGGTGCGTGGGTTTTGATTTATTTGAATTAAGTATTGAGCTTAAGCATACGTCTTTTCTATTCAGTATCTGTTTTATCTACGGTATTACTTTTGGTCACGTTTTTTGTTTTCGGTCGTAGTAGCACAAAGTCAATTATTTTTGGACGTAGTAGTAGAGCATTGTATTAAAACACATATTTTTTGTTAGACAAATATGGAGCTTACTTGCGATAAAGTCTTATTGGTTTTCCGCTGTCAATAGCATGTGATATCCAGCCAACGTTGTCTATTGACATCATCATTGAAAATATAATATACCTATGTAGTAAGTATAATACACGGAAGAATGGTGCTTATCAAATTTTGTATGAAAATAACATTGTTCCTGATTGGGAATCCTTAGCTAATTACATTTTAGTTATACTTTGCTAGACTACAACGTTATCATTGTCTGCATATGCCTGGCTCTCTTTCCACTATGTCCATGGGTTGGTTGCTTTGTCCGATTCCTGTAACAAGGTGTGCTTATCCTATGTATGTTATCCCAAAACCCAATAGACTACTTTGCTTACATTCTGAATTACTAAATAAATTAATTATTAACAAACATTATTAGCGGGAGAGTCTATTTCATTATTTTTTTATACGTGTTTCGATTTCATTTTATTTGAATTACGTATTGAGCTTAAGTGTACGGATTTCGGGTAAGTATCTGTTTCAACAGCTGTATCACTAATGGTCAGGTTTTTTATTTCCAGCCTCAGTACAGCAATGTTGGCTATTTTGGACGTAGTAGAACATTGTATTGAAACAAGTGTTTTCTTTTTGGCGGATGTGGAGCTTCATTGCCATAAAATCTAGTTGGCTTTCTCCCTTGTCAAAAGAGTGTGCTATCCAGCAAACCTTATCTTTTTACATCATGATAGAAATTATAATACACCTATACAGTAAGTATAATACACGAAAATATTGCTAATCACATTTGGTATGAAAAAAGCATGGTTTCCGATTGGGAGATCTTAGCCTATCGCTGCTCAGATGTAGTTTGCTAGATCGGTTGCTCTGCCCGATCCCTGCGATAAGGTGTCATTAGGGAATAATATAGGGTATTATATACTTCTTTGCTTACACTTTTAGTAAATGAATGATCTGTTGATAAACAGTGTAAGTGGGCGAGTCCATTTGGTTATTTGGTTGTAGGTATTTAAGCTATATTTCATATTTATTTCGTATTGAGCTTGAGCGTGCGCGTGTTTCGTTATCTGTTTCAACAGTTGTATTACCAATGGTCACGTTTTATTGTTGTGCCTCTGTCTATTAGCCAAATAAGACGTGCGGGAAAAACAGAAAATCCAGAGGCGCTGTGAAGGAGCGGTTTCAGCTGCAATCGGTTGTTTTCGGCAATGTTCGACAATGTTAGGGGTTGGGTGATAGGATTCGTCTGTAATCGTTATAATTCGTCTGTTTTTGGGAGCCTTCGGCGAGAATGTGTCTTTCGGGTGACGTCAGCCATCTTCGGCTATGGTAATAATTCTGGGCGGCAGTGGGGGGGGGTACATTAGACTTAAATAAATTTTATGTTTTTGCGGATTGTTAGGTATGTAAGGGATAACTTACCAAAATAGGGAGGGGCACGATGTGGCGTGGAAGGACGTGTGGGGGGCTACGGTCAAAATAAGGTGGGCAAGTAGGGGGCAAACTGAAAAAGGTTGGGAGGGCGTGGATGGGAGAGGGGGTTCGTGTGGGTCAGACTTACTATAGAAAATCATTAAAAATTAGCATACTTTTACCTTACTGTTGAGCATGTTAAAAAACGCGTGGGGGCATGGGGGGCTATTACTTAAAAAAAAATGTCGAAATCTACTACGTCAGAAATAATCAACATTGCTGTACTAAGGCATGAAATAAAAAAAATGACCGACAGTGATACAGCAGTTGAAAGAGACACTTACCCGAAATCCGTACAATTTAACTCATTTCTTTATTCAAATTAAATAAAATCAAAGCACATATGAATAAATAAAAAAAAGACTCTTCCGCTTAAGCTGTTTGTTGATAAAAAATTTATTTAGTAATTCAGAATGAAAGCAGAGTAGTCTATTGGGTTTCGGGATAACATACATAGGACAATCACACCTTATTACAGGAATCGGACAGAGCAACCGACTCATGGACATGGTAGAAAGAAATCCAGGCATGTGCAGACCATTATGACGTTGTAGTCTAGCAACCTATAACGAAAATGTAATTGGCTAAGGATTCCCCAATCGGAAACCATGTTATTTTCATACAAAATTTTATAAGCACTATTCAACCGTGTATTATACTTACTACATAGGTGTATTATAATTTCGATAATGACATCAACAGACAACGTTGACTGGATATCACATGCTTTTGACAACGGAGAAAACCAATTAGACATTAGGGCAAGTAAGCTACATATTTGTCTAACAGAAAATATGTGTTTTAATACAATGCTCTACTACAAGAAAAAACAAATTATATAAGTCAAAACTATTTATTCTTTTAATAATTATGTTATTGGAAGAGTGGGGATATTATAATTATTTCAGAAGTAAGTTAAGACTCGTCTGTTTTAGTCAGTCGAGAAGGAAGTAGCATTATTGTTGGAATAATTTTTGAAAAAAACTTGGGCACTCATGTATCAAGTTATACTTTTCCGGCAAACAATACATGTAGATGTGGCTGATTACACCGAAATTTGTTCGGTAATGATCCCAGCTCAAATTTTGAAATACTAAGACTCAATGAAGAATAAATAATTTATTTATAGAACCTTATATTTATAAACCAATGATAAAAAATATTATATCTCTAAAACTTTTTCAAAACAAATTTGGTAAAAAATGTAAAAATTCATAAAATAGCTATTTATTTGTTTAAAAACTAACAAATTAATAAAATAAAAGAAATATCAATTAATGTATAGAAAAGCTGCAACTGAAATCTAATTTTAAATTTTTGAAAACTTATTAAATCAATTGTTTGATAGTTTATTAATGTAAATCAACAAATATTTAAATAAATTTATTAATAAACAGTAATTTATTATTTGAATTAAAAGTAAGTTACAGACTTAAATGTAGAAGGTTGTGATGTATAGCTTACTAACAGAGCTAGCTCGTAGATAAGTCTAGACGGTACATGGTTCGTATGTACGAGATCGCGAGTTTAAATCCGGTGGAATAAGGTTTTTTTTTAGAAATTGAAAATACTTACTTTACATATGTTTGAAAGGGGAAAAATTAGAAATCATTTATTTACATTCCTGCATAACGGTCATATAGAAGTATAACTTTAATTAACATATTTTATACATGGATTGCTGCTATTAATGGTTATCTTATATAATCCAAGAGTTATATTAAAAAATCTGGGGGTTGGCGCGCGGAGCGCACAGGGGGTGAAGCCCCACTAGTATATATATATATATAAATATACATTCTATTTAGTGTTGATATTTAGTTTTTTAATACTATCAATAATCTTGATTTATCCTTTAAATACCGACACCCTAACCCGGGAGTACGTTCAGTTTTGAATTTACTGTACCTGTAGAAGTTTTCTGCGTCCGTTTACTATGCGAAAATTTAGAATACCTTTACATTTATTTCTCCACGATGTCTATGTTTGTATGCAAGGGAGCTTATATGTGTTAAGTTAGCTATCATTACATGTATTAGGAGTCTCATGCGCGTGAATATGGATGTATGGTACTCTATGTTTGACTAACGGCACTGAAGGTGCAACCTACCAATTGCGGGTGGGAAGGCCAGTATCCTTTATCCTGAGCAGCGAGCTGAACGTACACTATCAGTCTCATGCGATATCAATGTATATTGCGTCATTCCTTTTTGAAACTATGAGCTCTTTTATCTGATTTGAATTTCAACCATTTGTTACATAGTTACAGCGATTAACTCTTTGACTTATTCCAACGGGTGATTGTCTTATCGTTAAATCTATGCTTTTTAGAACATCACTCTTCAAGTTATTTTCAACCAGTGTATTATCATCTTTCTATTGTTGTTAATGCATATTAAAAGTTATCGTTTTATGTTGAAAGTGCAGTATAATTTTAAAATTTATTAATTACGCCCTAGTGCTTTAAAAGAGGTTCGAGTGCTTTATCGCTCCTTTTTTGTCTTACTCCTCCTTGTAGAGAGTCCTGGTAAACAAATAAAACTGTCTTTAAATTTGGTTTAAGTAACATCTGAAGTAGTAAAAATAAAATTTATCTGAAAGTTTCACCTGAATAAAAATTTCAAAACTTAGGTTTTAACTCTGTATATGGTCGTTAGAAATGAATTTTCTTTACTTGTAGAGTTTTTGATTACAACTAAAAATTAAGCGTCAAAGCATTGACAGAAATATTTATTCAATGTAATAATATTTTTAGTCAATTATAATAATAATTATTATAAATAAAAAATATAGAGTAAAAAGAATTCTCTAATTACGACTAATAGAATAATCAAAATTACCAGTTTAACTTAATGTAAGTTATTTTAATTGAAAATAATCATTACGCACATTTTCTTAGAAAAAAAAAGAAAATTTAGATAATATAAAAATGTTTGTTCAAGTTCCAGTTACTACATACTACATATTTAAGATTAAAATAGTATCCTGGAATGTAGCAAGGTGTAATAATTAAGGTCGAGCAGGAAATTTTATGATTAATTTTGATTTAGTACGAATTCAACAAACATGGGTTGAAGTAGATAAAGAAAAAGAGTTAATAAATATTTTAAGTTAAAGTTTTGTATGCATAAAAAAGCTGCAGTTAGAGAAACGATCGGGGTATTTTGGTAGAACTTCGAAAATAATTGATGGTAATACAACTTATTGAATGGGAATGTGGGAATATTGCACAAGTATTAGAAATATAAGCAAGAGCCAAAATACCAGCAGAGATAATAATATAAGTATATTAATGGTGTAAAATAACGAAAAAGTTTTTTATTAGATGCTAGGAAAATGAAAAAGTCAAATTGAACTAGGAGTGAAAGGAAGTGCTAGAATCATATGGTAATTCAAATGCTTGGATACGGGATAAGCAAATATAAAGGCAAGGAAAATCATAGCACAAAGTGCTAAACAGTGGAGACAAAAAACTGTTAAAATTGTGCCATAACTTAGGATTAGTATTAAAATTGGGTGTACAAGGGAGTATGGTATCATAGAAGCGTACAATTTATTAAAATTTCCTTTAGTTTATTTTTATTAAAATTTGTAGTACAATAATATGGTTCCTTGTTCTACTTTTTATTGTAAAGTCGGCCTAACTCTCCTTCTACATTGTTTACTTCTGTACCCATTTTTTTACTTTTAGCGATTATAATCGCTGATATATTATTTCCTATATTTATTAATGCATTTATCCTGTGGTTTTAGCGTCTTTCTCCTCCTCTTCTACCTTGTTAAATTGATAGATTCTTACTTTTAAGCCTAGCACTCTTCAGGTTATTCATAGAGGATAAAGACGATAACTAGATTGAGAATATTACAGGAGGTATTACAGTAGGACAACTAAAAATCGACTGTCCAAAATTTGCTGATGGCATTGTGTTAGAGCGGGGCATCCGGAAGACGTAATAGAAATTGTTCAAAACTGACTTAATAAATGAGTGGACTGAACAATATTATTTTCGTATCGCCGGACCGCTTTGACTTGAGCTTAAGGGTAGGGATTTCAATAGGAAAATGCACTCAACACGTGCGTCTTCAAACTAATCAATATAATAAAGAATTCATTTGATAGACACTTTAAATTGAAAGAACAGAAGGTTACACTAACACTGCGTAAATACAATGAAGTCCATTGATATAAAAGGAATAGGTGTACTAATTTTCATAAGTAACACTTTGAAATTGTTGCTGATAAATATACAAATTTCATTAAACGAGACGAGTCTCGAACGTAAAGCTGCTCTCGAAGAAGCATCGCAGAGAAAAAAAGAGAGTGAGCGCATCTTGACCTTAGCAGAAGCGAGCGTAGATGCAAAACTGTCGAGAGCAAGACGCCGCTGCGTACTGGCGAGAGTGGCTATCGACTACACAACTACAACTACAGTCGCGCGTATAACGACTCCTATATACATA
>JAPYYV010001447.1:0-24248 GCA_030522625.1 Copidosoma aretas | reverse complement strand
TCTTTTTAAGAAGTGACAACAGCGAACCTAACAACCAACTATAGTTTATACTGCTCAAAACAAGCAAATGGGAGAAATTGACACTGACCGCAAAATCTCTCGAATGCTATTGAAGGAAATTAGGATAGCTCAGAAAACATTCCCATATTGTTGGTTGAGTCGAAATTTTACACGGTACATCATATGATTTAAAAAATATAAGGTGTCTTTCAAAGCAGCTATTGTAAGACCCAATGTCAGATCTGTCAAGTTTTTCGCAATATTAAATCAATTGTTATGTGTGGATTATTTGATATTTATGTCTGTATGTTAATATATTGCCTTATATATTTCTTCAATATTTATTATAGAAAAAGGCAGGGCAAGCTGATGATTAATTGAGATTCATATACTAGCACACATTTTTTTTATATATAATCACCTATCAGCCATGCCAATAAGTATAGGCAGCTGTTTAGAAGAGCATAAGTAACTATGTTCTTAGTCGTACGAAGTTCATAGTTATAATAAGTGATCTGACTCGGCACATGTTGTTGCTGATTGGTCAATAATCAGTTTGTTTAAAAATAATCTGGTTTATCTAAGATAGTAATCTTTACTAACAAAATAACAATCATCAGTTATATTTGAGTAAGACAGAGTATAGTATAAGGGGCATATTCACGAAAAACAATGGTTATGTTAAAAATTGTTTGTTTGAATTTTATATTAAAAAGTTATCAAACATGATCGTAGGTTGTGAAATAAGCTGATAAATAATTCTTTAAAAGAAAACATTATACATAAAGTCTTAACTCGTTACGTGTACTTGTTCTTTCTTTGCACAGCATAAACGCTACTATAAGTCATTCGTAAATAAAGGTATTTACTTTCAGTAGAAAGACAAAAGGAGCCTCTGATGCATCTTATTCATAATGTTTACATTAAAATTTTTAATAATAATTAAAGCTACATCATTATTAAACAAATTCTAATCATACTATTTAATTTTTTTAAGCATTCTTTAGTTATTTAAAAAAAAATTATTGTCTAAATACTCATTACTATTTTCAAATGCGATTTTTCCGAATTTCAATGTTCTTGTGTTTATATATTTAATTAAATATTTTATAAATTAAAATTACATTAACTATAAGTATTAACAAAAATTAAAAGAGTATAGTTGTAAAAAAATACTGAATTACTTTAATACAACAAATTTTAAGTCAGTAACAAATGTTTTAAATTTTATTTACAAATCTTTACCATACATTTAGTAGAAAAATTTTGTTTATAATAACAAAATATTGTGATCTACGCATTTTCCAAACAGTAGAGAATCTCCTTAGCTGAAGAAAATATCAGAAAATCACTAGAAGTTATAAAAGGTTTTCAAATAGAATAGTAACCATTGTTTAAAATCCGAAAAAAACGTTATGAGTATCAAAGCAATAAATAGACGGAATTATTGTACTAATATAAGTATATAGATAATCTTATATTAATGTTATATAGATGTGATTAAATTTATTCAAATTTCCGATTATTTTCAGTATGTTCCTTATAGCTTTTATAGTTGTTCTATGAGTATTTAAATTGAATGGTAATTTTTTTTTTAAAAGATGGAGTGAGTGTATCTAAAAAAAATGGTGCTCAGTTTTTTCTATATTATTGCACTGGGTCATGTATGCTCAGCTAAATTTTTTTTTTGTTATCTAAAATCACAATACATTACGTCTGTGTATGTCTCTGAAGTCCTAGCCTCGGAACAAAGCAATTATAAGCTTTTTTATTAAATAAGAGAAAAATTTATAATTTTTATAAGAAATTTTATGAATTCATATGTTAATAAATAATATGATTTATTTTTTAAACATAACTAATTGAGAAATTGGCTAGCAGAGCGCACAAGGAGGCGAATATATATATATTTCATGGTAAATCATTGCAAATTGATGAACAGGATTAAACAGGATTCAACAAAAATCAAACAGAAAATATGGTTATAGATTTAATCAAAGCATACTAAAGAAAGGAAAGAGAGCAAAGATAGAATTAAAGACTAACGCAAAATGCATGAATGAAATAAGAGATAAAAAAATGAAACAAGACTAAAAAAAAAGCAAAGTAGCAGAGAGCAAAATTTCAATGAGTCGTGGAGAGCTATTAAAAAATTAAAACAGAAAGAGAATAGAGATGATTATAAGGAAAGACATAAAAGAACAATTCCGAAAATTTTTTCAGAGACAACGATGATACATATTATACGGAAAACGAATAAAGGAGTATTGTAATCAATAGCCAAATTCTAGAAGGATTTTACAAGGATATATCCATCATCAAATAGAAGAATGTCTATTTAAAAATTAAAAACGGAAATGACGCAGAAAAAGACAGAATTATAGAAAACTATTTCAAGAGTCTGCAAATACTTTAGATAATTGATTTAAGGAACATACTTTATAGCTCATAGACTAACACACATACTATCGGAGCGTGGAAAATAGCAAGAATCCTTCAAATTCACAATACAGTAGTAGAAGGACGTTAAATCTACAGGGGACTGGCTTTTTTAAATTTAGCATTCAAGATTTTAGCAATAATATTCGATAAAATGCAGAAGAATAGGTAGAGGAGTGTAAAATAATAAAGCTAGGCTGGAATCAGAACAAAAAGATGAACAAGGTGCCATATTTTTGTACTCAATAGTTAAATTAAAAATAAAATAGAGGAGGGGGGCAATAAATTATATGCTGTGGTTTAGGCTTCAAAACCGAATTTGATAACATCAATAGAGAAATGTTCCGGTTAAAATTAAATATGAGAGTGATAGGTATGAAAATATAAAGAATGTTTAAAAGAACCTAAAAATGTACAAAAAATGGGCAGTTACAGCCGGGGGACCGTAAATGATATAGTGAGTGAATGAATTATTGATTAAATAAGAACATAACCTTAACCCCAAGCTTTTGAGCCTAGTAACCCGGGGGACAGCGAGTAAATAGTATAGTGAGTACAATAAATCACTATAAAAATATTAACATATCTTAAATCCCAAGCATTTTAACCTAGTAACTCGGGGATAGCAAGTCATGAAAACAAAAGGTAAATAAATTATTGATTGCATGACAACGTAACCTAAATCCCAAGCTCTTCAACTAAGTAACCCAGGGACAGCGAGTAATCAATATAGATGGTAAGCAAATTATTGATCAAATAACAACTTAACCGGAATCCCAAGCTTTTTAACCTAGTAACCTGGGGGACTGTGAGTAAATAATATAGTGAGATCATGAATTACTATAAAAATTCATAGCATAACTTAAATTTTAAGCTATTTAACCTAGTAACTCGATCGGACAGCGTGTTCTAAAAACAAAAGGTAAATAAATTATTGATTGAATAACAATGTTACTTAGATCCCAATCTCGTTAACTCAGTAACCCAGGGGACAGCGAGTAATTATTATATTAGGTCCAAAAGTCATTAATTAAATAAATACGTTACATCAACCCTAAGCTTTTGAACCCATTAACCTGGGAGACAGTGAATGATTAATAGAAATGTAAAATGAATTATTAATGAAATCCTAACATAACCTAAATCTCAAACTCCTTAACCCAGTAACTCAGTGGATAATGAGTTAATAGTATTTTACTTGAGCAATATCTGTCTGTATTAACGTTGCCTAACTCCCTACATTTTTTTATTTTATTATTATATTCATAACACGCTCTACTTTGGGCTACTGGGTTAACAAGCTCGTCATTTAGATGATCTTATTACTTTTAAAGTAATTTATTCAATTATTATATCATTTACAAGCTGTCACCCAGTTTACTGGGTTAGAAAGCTTGGGATTTAGGTAACATTGTTATCTAATTAATAATGTATTCATTTACTGTTTTTATTTCTTGCTGTCTTCCAGGTTACTGGAATAAATTGCTCAGGTATAAGGTTATGTTGTTATTCCATCAATAATTGTTTTACTTACTATATTATTTATTTTTCTTGCCACGGGTTACTGGGTTAAAAAGCTTGGGATTTACGTTACTTTGTTGCTTAATGAATAATTTATTGAATCATTAAATTATCAAACTCGCTGTCCCCCGGATTACTGGGTTAAGAAGCCTAGGATTTAAGGTATGTTGTTGTTCGATTAATAATTTTTTTAGTTATTTTATTTTTCACTCGCTATCCCGCGGGTGACTGGGTTTAAAAGCGTGGGATTTAAGTAATAATGTTATTTAATCAATAGTTTATTGAATCATTGTATTATTAAATTTGTTGTCCCCAGGTTACTGGGTTAGAAAGCATAGGATCTAGGTTATTTAGTTATATAATCAATGATTTATTTACTCGCTGTCCCCCAGGTTACTAGGTAAAAAAGCTTGGGATTTAGGTTACTGGGTTTTTGCGGTTTTGCCCATGTAGCTGATTTAAATCTGGCGTGCTTTTTTAGGCCACTTTTGGAAGCCCTGCCACTAAGTTAAACTCTTATAGATTTGGCCAATTTTGATACGAACCCAGGTACACAATGAGGTGACTGACCTCTGAACGAGGCCACATATATGGAAAACATGCACCCATCACACAACAACGACTGTCGGTGCAGACCGCAGAACTTGCAGCAAAATATATTGTCCACTCTCAGCCATACGACAAACAATATTTCGTTCTTTGACGGGGATTTATTCAACCAACCGCTGTTTGAGATAATGGTGCAAATGGTCGCGCAAGTAGTAGGGCCGGAAAACGAATTTTTTTTTTGGGTACCCTCGCGAAACGGCTGAGAAGTAAAGCAGCAGAAAATTTTGCTCTGAGACTCACACAGTTTAGAACAGTTAAAAAATTTATTGGAGAGCTTCTGAACAAATACGACAGTATTATTAACGTTGACACGCTCATATTCAATTTAAAAATGATAATGCAGCAAGACAGTGAATCTCTAGAAGACTGCGGCGGACGAGTACAATAATTGTACAACAGATTAACGATGTTGTGCGATTCAAACCCATACTTTCTTCGCATTTAAAGGCAGACGCTTAAACAAAGCCTAAAATCAGAGGAAGTGAAGCAATTTATTTGCGGATTACTTCCAACTTTTAGCTGGAAAAGAGCGAGTCCTAAAATGAGAACATTAGAGGAAGCAATCATAACGGCGCTAAAAATCGGAGGTGACCTCAGCCTACGTTACGCAATACCAGTTCGCACGGATGCACGGTGGGCAGGCTGCAATAGAAATTAGGAATAAACCTTAAAACCCTTGGCCGGAAATAAAGTCAACGTAAATAGCGCAACTAACAGGTTACAAACTACGACAGCCGCCGACGGAAAATATTGTACGTATTGTAAGGAAAATGGACATATAATCGTAGAATGCCCGAAATTAAGTGCTGTTATGAACGAGAGAAGACCGACAAAAACAATAGGATAGAAAACGGAAATTCCAACTACTGTGACAAATCGAAACACTACGAGGGTGACTACCATGATCGCTGACAAAATGGGGAAAATCTATTTAGGCAGCAGAACGGAAGGCCAAACGAGCAAGCAAATCATGGATGAAACGGTGGTAATAACTATAGCAGAAACTACTCTAAAAATATTTATGACAGTAATAATTATAATAGGAGAAGTAATTATAACTATAACAGAAACTTCAAGTACAATTATAATGAAAACAATTGTTATTGGGACAATTATTATAATAAAGGACCTAATAATGATAGATATGATGAAAGCAGGGGCTACCATGATACGAACGGGGAACAAAGTGCTTACAACAATAATATGGACAGCACAGCGAAGAATAATTATTTTAATGGAGAAGACAATCAACCGGACGGCTTGGTAGCAGAGCATTTTAACTAACAAGGTGCTCGGCATGGTGCCCTAATGCCAAACGCAAATTAGGAGAAGATAGCGGGGAAGGTGCGGCCGAAGATGGAAAGACTGCGAGAGAAAGCTCGCGGGCGGAGCAAAAGGAGGAAAAGAAAGGTAAGAAAAGGAGCAAAGGGAATATAAGATAAAGTTATTACGAGGAAGCTCTCAGAGCTCAGCAAGTGGCAGGGGTGGAGTACATAAAGAGAGGCATGCCCGTCAAGCAGCAGGGAAGGCGCAAGAGAAGGGGCAGAAGATTCCGTAATCAGAAAAATTAAAAAGAGGAATCGGACACACATGCAGAAAATTACAACCCCAAGTTTCCAGTAGATGAGAAAAAGATAGAACAGTTCCCTGAAGTAACTATCGAAATGGCAAAGATAGAGCACATACCACCATCGGTAAAATTAGAGAGCCCACAGCTTAGGAGGGAAAGAGCAATATTTTACGCGGATTATGGCGCAGAGATTTCGATTATGAAAGAAAATAGCCTTAATACTGACACGCTTATAGACGGTAGGTATCTAGTAGCAATTTTTGGTGTAAATCATGGTGCATGTAGGACACTGGGTACTGTACAAGTCTGGTTGCACTGATTAAAGTGCAGACTAAACGTTATTCTCCACGACGTTTCAATTGACGTGGAAGGAATTGAAGGTTGGGACACGTTTAAAAGGTATAATGGCGAGATAAGTGCCGCTCACAGTGCGATTGTATTGGAAAATATGAGGATACCTATGCTAGAGCCCAAATGTTTTAGGATACCTGCTAAATCGAGACAAATAATTTATGCGCGAATAAAAAACAATCCACGTCAGCCTAAAGTCGGCTGGGTACTACTCCAAGAAATAGTAAAAGGAGTACTATTTGGGTATTTTATAGCCGAGGAAAAAGATGGTAGGGCAATGCATTAATATAAGTGATGAAGTAATAAATGTGACCTTGCCGGAAGTTGAGCTGTTTGAATATGAAGAAATCGAGCGAGAGAGGCTAGGAGACGTCAATGGGGACGACGCTTAATACTTGGGGAAGGCAGTCATAAAATTATTTGGCGGAGAACCAATAGACAATATAGACAAAAAAGACCAGAAGGAAAGCGACAAACTCTCGGAGAAACGCAAAAGATTGGAAAAGATTATGCAACTTATGGACGCGACTGGCTGCAATCAAGAACAAAAATAGCACGTAAGAAAACTGAATCTAATAAACACGTACGTGTTCGGCCTCGACAGAAAACCGTTTAATGCGACGCATCTTGTAAGACACCGAATAAATACATCAACAGATAAGCCGATCGTTGCAAAGAGGTATATATACTCACCGGCAATCAGAGACCAAATAAAGAAAGAATTTAAATAAATGCCGAGGCAGGGGATAATTAGACCTTGCACCTCCCCCACACAGCTCAAACACTTGGATTGTAGCAGAACAACTAGGTCCAAATATTTGAAAAAAAGTAAGGGTCGTCACAAATTTTCGACTGCTTAATGAAGTCACAGTAGAATCACGCTTTCCACTATTATCTCAAAGCGATATTTTATAAAATCTGGTGTCTGTACGTTATATTAGAGAAGTCAATATCAAGACGTGATTCTTCCAAATCAAAGTGTATGAGGACGACGCGCACAAAACGGCATTTTCGGGCCCAGATGGGCACTATCAATACCCAAGAACTCCCATGGGGTGCAAAGACTAGCCGAACACATTTCTAAGGGCGATTGCACTAGCACTCACAGGTTTGCTACCATCGAAGTTTATCTTGACGATATAATCGTTTTCGCAACTGATCTTGAAGAGCACAATGAACGTTTTGCAAAAGTATTAGAACGATTAGCAAACGCAAAATTGAAAATTGAACCCAAAAATTGTCAATTTTTGAAGAGGGAAGCAAAAGTGCTTGGCCATATGGTAGGCAACGGACTGATAAAAACTGACCCCAAAAAAATCAAGGCAGTCAAAAAATATTTACGTCCGACGAACGCCAAAAAGGTCGAACAATTTTTGGGATTGGTAGGCTATTATAGGCGATTCGTAAAAGGCTATGCAATGATTATCCAACCGTTATCTAAACTATTATAAATGGCACGGAATTTAAATGGAGTGACCGCGAAGAGGAAACATTTTAAACATTTGTTAATGCACTGTGTAGCGAGCCAGTACTCATCGCTCCCGATATGCAGAAACTCTTTATCGTCACGATTACGCGATTGGAGCGATCCTTAGTCAGGGTGAGATCGGAAAAGATAGACCATGTAAGTATTAATCAGGCTGCCTTAAAGAAAGTAAACTCTGTAACCCGAAATACGACAAGGAGCTATTGGCGATAGATTTTGCAAAAGAGCGATTTGGACCATATCTATACGGACGCCAATTCACATGGATCACAGACCACGAGCCACTTTAGCACTTTCACTCGTCCAAAAAACCAGACATTTGTTTTAACAGGCTGAACGTGAAGCTAAGATAATATGAGTTCAAAGTTGTACACTGCCTGTGCATAAAAAATAGACAACCTGACGCATTATCGCGAGATCTAGTATTGCAGGAGGGAGAGGCAAATCCAGAGCTATCAAGACAATAATTATACGAACTAGCCGATCAACAAAAAAAAGATGGAGAAGGCAATTGTGACGGCCCACCGGCGATGGTCTACAAGTTTTGAGCAAAAAGGAAAGAGAGAATACAAGGAAATACAAAGAAAGTAAAAATAAAATGCAAAGGCTCAGATACACGATGAAGTACAAAAGAAGAAACAACACTACAACGAGCCCAACGATAATGAATCAGATATAAGTATTGATGGGCAAGCCGACGGCGAGGCATACTTAGAATAAGAGGAACTGAATCACGAAGAGAGCCCACCTAGATCACAAAGGCGTACAAGAAATATTATAGTACGTAATAATGAAGAGAAACGAGTAAATGTGCTGTACCAGACGTAGCATTAACTAAAATCACGGGGATATCGCACGACCCACCCGGAACCTGCCAGTTTTACACCTCAATATTTTAATTGTACCTTGACATCTCTACCGACGAGCTACCGGCGATTTGACATGAATAAAAATGGTTACGAAAATGTAGAGAACCAGAGGTGACAGAGAAAATATTTAAATCACATACAAGCTATGAAAATGGTGATGGCATATACATATTGTCGCAAGAATTCAAGAAAAATGTATGCGTACACTTCGCATTGACCAACGGTACTTACCTTTACTGGCACTACATATCATTAAAAGACTAGAAGTTCTACCACAGACATCTAGAGGGTGTGGGCAAGAGATCACATTACACACCCTTAATATAATCATCTGAAGAAAGGGAGCCAGGTAGAAAACCGAACTGATACCCCACGCACATTGTCAAGATGAATATGAAAGTAAGCAAGAAAGCTATAGTGAAGACGACAGAATAGACCGAGGTAAGCAAGGAAAGGATGATAAAAGTTATTTAAGATAAAAGCAAGACCATCCCAAAAAAAGGAGGGACACAGATAAACATATCGATAAATTGGGAGGAGACAAACAGCCGACTAGCAGTGATGACGACAATTCTAAAATTACAATAGGAGAGAGAGTAGAGCAGGTCGATGAATTAAATAACGCTGTATGTGAAATAAAGAGCGAGAATGAAGCTAATATAGCCATACACTCACCATCGATGGAGAAATATAGAGTGTGCTGCTCGCGCCTGCCAGCTGGAGTACTACCATGGGCACCGAAAGAAGGGGAGGATCCACCCTTGTGCCAAAAACTAAATAAAATTTAAAACCATACTTTAAAATATTTCGAAAACCGGACAATAATGACGGTAACGGAAGCCGTATCCAATACGAAAGCTATAGACGCACTACACAAGAGAGGATACATTAATCCGACACGTATGAATGGCGAAGAAAGAAGGGTAGGAAAAGCCATATGGACAAAAGCAAGGAGAATATGAGTTATGTACATGTACGTAAAGAAGCATTTCGAAGAAACGGCGCTGAACTAAAACATAAAAAAGTGTATCAGGGCACTTAAAGAAATAGAAGTAAGAAATAAAATAAAAACGATTTGGATCGTTAGGGACCTAGCGATTCTCAATCCAACCCAGTGGGGATAAATTGTCGACACCTTTGAGGAAATATTAAAAGATATTTGACTTGCAGCAGTACTCTACACAAACACCCTAAAAATTTTGCCAATAAGTCAGAGATTTAAAATCATTAGAGAGTACCACAAAGCAGCAATAAAAGGGCACAGAGGCATGAACAAAACGTACAGCAGCGTCGCAAAAGACTACTACTGGAGAAATATGCGCCCGAATGTAGGGCAAGTAATTTTGGGATGTCCCTGATGTCAAAAGAAAATACTTGTCAGAGTAAAAACAAAACAAGCCATGCTTATTATCGACACACCGAGTAGGCCGTTCGAAAACATTTCTATAGACTTTTACGGACCTATCAGTAAAACCTTAGCGAATTAGTACAGACACATACTTTTTATGCGACGAAATTCATCGTTTTCGTACCCGTAAAAAGGCAACAGCTGAAGAAACGGTAAGAGCGATTAAAAATAATTTCATAGCATACTTCAGGTTACCCGAACATTTATTATCGGACCGAGGCACTTATTTCACAAATAAAAGTATGAAAAAACTTGCGAGACTGTTTAAAATAGTCAAAACGGGCAGCACTGCATACGACTCCCAAACAAATAGTGCCATGGAACGAATGCATCACACACTCACGGAATACATAAAAAGCCTATGTAGAGCAAAACGATCAGCGGGACGAACATTTGCCGATGTGTATGCACTCGTATAATACTGCGGATTATAGAAGCACGGGATATTTACCACAAGAACTTGTTTTCAGCCAAAGAGCAAGAACACTTTCTAGTTTTAAAATATCACCCGACGGCCGGACATCGGACGAATATCTTGAAGATCTGGTAACAACACTGACGCAGATAAGAACCATTGCCGCGATGCATCAGGTGCAAGCAAGGTACCAGTCAAAGTATTATTACGATCGTTAACTAAACACGAGATACTACCATGAGAGAGAAATGGTTTACGTGTTGAAAGAACCATCAAAAGAAAAGTAAGACACACAGTATGAGGGTCCATACGAAATAACCGGCATTGATTATGCAAAAGAAAGTTAAGCTCCAAAGACAAGACGAGGTAAGAATATCTCACATGGATAAAATAGAAAAAGCATGTGTGGTAAAGGCACCGCTTGAGAATGCAAACAGGAAAAGGGACATGGAGGTATAGACTTAAACATGCATATTCGCTTAAAATTTCCGCGGCCCCCGGACGCACCGCAAAAATACAGCAGAGAAGAGGGAAAAGCGAGAGAGTATAACGTCCAATGTAAATATAGAAAAGGAAGCAGAGATAGAAGTAGTGAATAATACAGACCATGACAAGAATAATATGATAACGGAGACAGTAAGTAAATAACGTGGGACATCAATTATAAGATTGCTTAAGCAAAGCAGAAGAAGAGCATGTGGCACTATTTCATATGATTAATTTATCTTTAAAAAAAAAGGAAAGAAATACGCTAGTGAAATAATAGGCGTACTATATTTAAATAATTGTATAGGCTAACGAAATAAGCTATATATGTAAGGAAAAAAACACACACACAAATATTATAACAAAGAGACGTAAAAGGGTGCGAATGGACAGTATAATGAAATCCGTGGGCCATCGATTTTGTTAGATTTTTGTCTATTTTTATTTTTTGGCACATGTATTTTTTTTATTTTTAATAAATAACTCATCCATTTTCATTCTTCCCGTCCACGGTCCGTCCCCATCCATGAGGTAGTCGCGTAGCAACCACCTTTTCCGTACGACCCAGGGTAGGCTGCGCTTGCTGGGCACCAAGGGCACAGCGGCAGTCTCCACAGGTCATAGAGCCTGAGGTATACGTGGCGTCTACCGCTGCACACTGGCAACGGCACACAATCCGTTGCCCTTCCGCTGGATCTAGGAAAAAAAGAAGAGAAAACTAACGCAGGCTGTCAGAAAATGCAACAAGTATATGTACGGTAAAGAAAGTCCTGACGCATATAACAGGCTACCCTTCGAACGGAAACCCTTCAGGATCGTCCGTGGCTACATCAGCTACTGGTAAAAAGAATGTATTGTGGCACGCAGAGCTAAAACTGACAACGTACGGCGCCCCCTGCTCCAGGACGTCACAACGGGTCCGAAATACTCGACCCGAGGAGGGCAGAAGTGGAGACCGGGGACAGTCTTGGATGACTGCTGTGAATAATTGCTTGGTCGGGCAATAGACTTCACAACATACGACGCCACCGCGATGCTTGCACCTCTGCACTGGCAGAGGCAGAGCGTCGAAGGGCCATTCCGGCTGACGTAGAGGGAACAGCAGGGCAACGAACCGTACAAATCCACGACCAACCGCGTCCCCAACTATGAGGCAAAAAAGGAATGTCAGAAAGATTCGCAAGTAGCAAGAAAAATAAATCAAAGCTAGTCAATAGCAAAAACTTCTACCGCGCCATGGGATGGACAGATAATAGGGGCCAACGCCGTCGGCCCCCCAAGTACCACGAGCTGAGCCCCACGAGTCCGCCCAACGGATGGCACCTTCCGGCAGGTAAACAAGACAACAGACTGTGAGTAAAACAAGGGAGATACATATATAATAATATTACAGGAAAATATAGAGATATACAATATACTTACGCAAGAGCTGACTCGACAGCTCAGTGCCTCCTCCATCACGGCACCCTACAAGATAGTGCCATCAGGGGCCACAAACCCTGTCTCACGGGTGTTATCGTCAGGTAGGCTTACGAAGTCACGTAGACGACAGACAAAGTCAGTAGTAGAAGAAACCATTGTCAAACGTATAACCGAGACAAACTTTTTCCAAGGAAGAAACAAGCGAAAGTTGAAGCCAGTACATATACTGAACACTTTACAGGCAGAAAAGGACGAGATGAACTGGAGAAGCAGGAACAGAACGTAGCGAGTCAAAATCAGAATAAGCGCTGTCAAAGAGAGGCCAAAACATCCGACAAGCCTCACATTTTCCTCCTTTCGGGAAAATAGAAATGAGAAAACTAGCATGGGTATGATAAAACGGGTAAACTCAGTGGAAAAAAAGTGCGAGAAAAGCACTGATCCGCAACACCATATGCGTCTTCCTGTTATAATTGACTTACATTGTCGAGCAGAACGACAGAGCAAATGAGACACAACAACCCTGTTATGATGAGCATAGATGGTTATTCAAACACTCATATATATATATAAACCTTTGGGAGATATTTATAAGTATTATTGGTCATTATTAATTATGTATATAGGATATATCCACATAGTGTTAAAAGTCGGTAAATTTGTGTCAATCGTTTGAATTATGAATTTTTTTCTCCCCCTCAACAGTGTACATACACTTCTTCTCAACACATTCGAAATTCATGTAAAATACAGTTGATAAGAGAATTGTATAAAGTAAACAGAAAAAACCATCGCGTACGACAAGATGGTAGAAATTTAGTAAACAATGCAAGAGCGTGTTTGCTATATATAGATTATAAGTAACTAACAAGTACCGTAATGTGTAAGGATAGAGCCGAACTTCCGACTTGAACTGCAAAATCCACCCTTTTTCGTCTATAAAAGTAATTGCTTCGGCTATTGTCATAGTCTGTATGAAATATTATGTTTTGGTAAAGTAATCAGAGATCACTCACTGGTCACATACGCTTGAATAAAATAAAACCAAAAGTTAATAAGAATGAAAAATATTATAAATAAAAAAAAACACTCGCATAGCGTAGATAAGGAATAACTAGTAAGGTAAGAAGGAAAAGGCAGTAACAGAAGATTATGGGAAATTAAGAGGTACTTAAACAAATGTAACGAGAAGGAGAGAGAGGCGGTCATTATTTGCGACGACTAATGGATGATGGAAATATGCAAAGGCCGCCAAAAGGCTCCCCTTTTTTGTTTTAGGACTGGGGCCACACAAGTCATGAGATGGCCAGGAGAAGTAGATTAAATTGAGAAAAATCCTGGAATATTGGTGAAAGATTAAGGTCCGGTCCAGTCGGTCACAATAACATGAAAAATGATATGGAATGTCGACTAGAATCAATTTGCCAAAGAATTGGATGCATTTTTAAGTGCGAGCAGGCGGGCGGAATGAAAATGCAGGGTGACAAGAATAAAGCAGGACGTATGTTCTGTGCAAATTATGCAAACCACTCACAAGGTCCTAGCAGCGCAAGAAAGGATGAAGAAGCATTTAGAGTAGTAGTGGGCCAAAAAATCAGTGATGAAGACAAGACGGTCCAAGCGCTTCAGGGATATATTACAGAAGAAGAAAAAAAGAAAATTTAAGAACTAATGGAATTAGACACGACCAATACAGCCGACATAACTAGGTACTTAACAGAGCAAATCAGAATCGTATCGTTTGGTGACCACGTACAAAAGCCTTGAGACATGAAAGAGTTTGAGGATGAGGCAGGGAAAATAACGGAAGGAGGGTTAACAATATCTATAGAAGTAATAAGCAGATAAGATAAAGTCTTAGAAAAGTTAAGCAAATTCAAAACATTAGCAATGAAACAGGTAGTGAAATTCGGAGCAGCAGCCGACATCATCCATCTATTAAGCCAGGGCGTATCTCATCTACAAGAGGTGGCTCTAAAAGCGATAAGTGAAGCAAAAATTTTAGCATAACAGCTCAGACCAGACCTCAAATTTCCTGTAGATAAAGGCACGACAACAGAGGAGGAGGTTGGAGAGGTCACGGAAATAACAACTGCAGCATATAGTAGAAAAATTATATATATTTAATTGAGCTACCGCTCGTAACATGAGAGAAATTAGACCTTCTTAGGATATTGCTGTGACCAGTGAAACAACAAGGAATAAATGCAATAGATACAGCAGCGTATGTGGATCCAACCTATAAATTCGTAGCGTGCAGCAAAAGCACAAAGAGATGTAAGCCAATATTACAAAACATAGTGGACCCGTGCAAGAAGCTTGAGAGAACACGAATATGTACACAAATGACACCAATACAAGAGGTGGAGGAGGAGCCCCCGGGCAAGATACGGTTCATGCTAGGAGTTACCATTGAAAAACCAGAAGAGTGTCTGATAATCCTTCCTGAATTAAAGGGCACGTATTGGACACGGTCGCGCGCAAGAAACCAACATGCATTTAGCGCTATGAGAAAAGAGAAAGTACGTATACAATGCGAGCCTACCGAACATAAAGCAACAGAATTAGCCAACTCAGCGATGATAAACCTGGCTAGAGACTGCACGGCGCAAGCATCCGAAACTAGATTAGATCCAAGACGGGAGAAAGGTAAAAGTCAAGTAGTGCAGTTCAAAAGTCAAAACGTAAATTTTAAAGAAATAATTCAACGTATGAAAGGGACTGGGAAGGATAGATTGTTATAAATAATAGGGATAATAATAACAAGGGACGGTTTGCAAGAACTTGGAAATCAGGAACACGGACCTGATGATAGGCTAAAAACAGGGATGAAACTGACAGATCTAATACAGCGCATACACAAAATAGCACAAATGGTAGGGGAACTGTCAGGCTGGGAAGAGTACGTGTGGATAGCAGCGGAAATAGCACTAGGGGCGGCTGCAGGATCGTTTGAAATTCTAATACGGGGGGACCCCGTAATGCTGAATCCAGCTGGAATTTCCGCAGGTAGACAACGCCGAGACAATGCTGCAAGAGGCGGGACTACGGCAGCCAATCCCTCAGCGCCATAGCCAACACCCATCAAAATGCAGAAACAGACTCTAAGAAACCTAGTCATCATTCTGGTAGTCTTTACCATCACATTTACTCCAGTAGGGGACAGAAGCATCACCCAAGGGTCACAAGCCCACATAAAGACGCGAAACAAACAAAGGAAATCTCATCGCAGAAGAAGAAACATAAAAAAAGTTAAGAGCTATGAAATAATAAGTAAAATGTACGCAAAATTATGATAAGATTGCAATGGTAATTGTTATTATGATAGTTGTAATAATACTAACAATAAAAATAATAATATAAATAGTCATAACTATATGAAAAATTATAACAAGTACAATATACGCAAAATGATAATGATATTGTAATGGTAATTGTAATTGAAATAATAATAGCAAAAATAATAACAAGAATAATAATAACAATATTAATTATGATGACAATATTAAAAAAAAAAAGAGAAAAAAATAAATGTATTAAATATGAGTTTACTATGACAATACCAGATAAATAGCATAGATATTATAGAAGGCAGAGGGCATAGATAAACAGAATTATCGTACACGAATCACACGTAAGTACAGGACAGGAGACAAAAGTGTGAGTAATTATGCGAAGAGAACGGCGGTTCTCTAATAGAATGAATGAATGAGTGAACTACCACGTGCGAAGCAGACAACACAAACAACATAATACCTGCACTGCACACACAATCATCGTTCGGCAGCCACTGGACAAGATATAGCGTCATCAAAAGCGAACGATGCCGCAATCTCTGATGTGTTGCGTACGATATGCGAGGCACATCGCACTAAATCACCCAGTTGACAATGCAGCTATTTAAACGGAGAGCTCCAGCAGGGGAGAGCAAGGGTATATAGGGCCCAGAGAGCTACAGTACGGGGGCATTATCGGGCTAATTCGCGGAGTGGACATCGGGTCTAACGATAGGAGCACACACGCGACTCTGCATTCACAAGAATTGCTTAATAAAGTATAATAAATAACAAGTTAAGATTGATTTTGCGAAGCACCCTATTGCCACCTAATCTTACGTTACAAATACTTCACATTTTCGTCAATAAATAACTACAACTGTATTCATTGCCTTATTTTAAGGATAAGATGTTATCACATACTTTTTAAAAAAATGCTTTCTTTTCACGTAAAAAATTAAAGAACTAACTAAAAAACTTTTTAAAAACTTTACGTAACTCGAAATCATGTGATTTCTCAATCATTGATAAACTGTAACTATAGAACGAACGCACAAGTCAAAATCAAAAAGAATATGTTCTATGGATTTTGATTGAAACTTTAATTATACTCAAAGAAATCTTTTTATCTTGCTCCTCTTCAGAGAATTGGCCATTTAAATTATTGCTAAAAATTATAAGATCTGTAAATTTTTGCAGGATTCCGAAAGCCACATAATTTGTGTTTAACTCAAATTCTCTGTGAAGACTTTTGATATCATTTTTCTAAGAGCGCAAGGAGTTGTTAATGCCAAAAAAAAGTACTTTCCATATAAATTAGGATTGTTCCTCTTAAATTAAACTATTTTTAGTATGAGTTGCGTGCTATAGAACAAGTTTAAAATTAATATTTATACAAAGTTTTGGGTAGCACCCTTACAAATAGATAAATATCCTATTTTTTAACTTTTAAAAAACATTTACCGCTTTGGACAATTAAAAAAAATTCAAAAGCCTTTTTGTACATACCAAGAGTGACGTTAATTAGTAAATTCAAAAAAATCAGTAACACTAAGAAATACAGTTATCACTTCTCTTATGTGACAGGCACACTTACGAGTGTACAATTTACTAAATCTTATATTCGGAATAAAAATTCCTGTGATTTTCATAAAATTCTAGAGATAGCCATTTTTCTTACTGAAGCGGAAAGAAATAGCACGCGGAGTAACACTAAAAAAATCACCAATTTGGTACACTTCCGATTCTTAAACTGATGAGCTTACAAAACGTTGGTGAAAAAAAAGTATGTTATATTTTCAACATAATACTTTAAATTTCTGTATTTATGAAAGTTTATTTTATCCATGAACATTGTATTTAGTGACCAGTATTACTAATTTTAAAAGTTCGGTGTAGTGCCTTATTTACCTACATAAAAATCTTTTACATTTACAAAAATCATCTTCCTCCTACATATCTTTCCATTATCTTTCAATATTATAATTATCAATTTGCTGCTTTTTTGCTTCCCTATAGAGAAGGCTTTGTATCTGTAAAAAAAAAAAATTGTTTCTACAAAGACGTTATGAATGTTATGCATAGTGTCCAATATGAAAAAATCTTATTTTCAAACAAATTCCGTCTCTCTCTCTTTCTATGTGAGTGTGTGTGTGTGTGTGTGTGTGTGTGTGTGTATGTGTGCGTTTGTGTATGTAATCTGCTATATTTCAGGAACCCAACGGTGGATTCAAATGATTCTGGGCTTTAAAAGTTTTTTTCAACCTTCCTTAGCGGCTCAGAAAAAAAAATTTAGTTTTATACCTTTTCAAGGTTCTTATAACTGATTTTATGGTCAATAAACAGGTGTTTTACTTTTTTAAGGGTAAAAAAGATTTAATTTGAATTTTAAAAGGTAACATCTGATAGAGCTTTAAAGTAGCTTTATTTTGAATCTCGATTCTATGCGGGGCGAGAGGGGTTCCGAGGTGGGCTCAAGGATGGCATAGCAGAAATAAGGGGGCTGTGGGGGCAGCAGGGGGTCAAAAAGAAAGTATGAGAAAAACCAGAATTTTCCTTTGTTTCGGGGGAGCCTATGAAGTAGCGTGTTAGGGAGAGGGGGGATCGTACGTGGGCAAAATAAAAAATTTGGGTTGTAAGGTGTGGCGTAATCCCGTGTGGGGGGGCTAAAGATATGACGAAAAGAGCACGAAATAAGCATATTTTTTCCTTACTTTGTTGGGGGGCTCCCAGGCGGCACACAGTGAGAGATTTCGGGTTTTAAGTGTAAGAAACGTAATATCTTAAGGAGGAAAAAAGATACTTAGAAAATGTTTTTGGTGTAGCGTGAAGCTTAGAAAATAGCGAATAGAAAAAAACCATAGAAAAATTCAGAAAGTAAAATCCGAATCTTCCAGACATCAAAATAACATAAATAAAAATTATTTTTTAAAAAAAGGTAAAAAAATAGGCTCAGTTATCATGCAAATGATTGTCTCTCCAAAATAATCTGTTATTACGGCACAATTTTTACTTTTTTTGTATTTAACATAACCTAAAAGCCTACGATTTTATTATATTTGTGTTAAAACCTAATATTTTAGAAGGAAAAGAGGTAATTCCAAAATTTCTGTTGAAGCATAGAGGTTAAATAAAAGCAAACAAACAAATCATGTAGCAATTCAGAACGAGCAATCCTAACCTTTAAATTATTAGATTAACTACGAAAAAACTGTTTTTCAGATCAAGTAAGACCCGAAGGCTTGATTATCATTAAAAAGATTATTTCTTCAACATAATCCATCATTCCGGCATAATATTACCTTTTGTCACCTTGAACATAACCTGAAAGGCTTAACTTTTATTTTCTTGTGTTTTACACCTAATTTCTCAAGGAGGATGAGAGGTTACTTAAAAATTCTTGTCATAGCATTAAGGTTACATAATGGCAAATAGAAATACTATAAAGGATTTTAAAACAATAAATGATTACCTCTAAATCAATAAAAGAACCTCTAAGACATTTTTTGGGGAAACGAATTGAAAGAACAAGCACAGATCACTTTAAGATAGATTCACTGTTCAAGATACAATAATTTTTTTCGGAATAATTACGTTTGCAGTCTTTTACACAACCCAAAATTAGATCTAAGCAATTAATACTAAGTCACTTTTAACGCTTCAGTTTTTCTACTTTTGTTTAATAAATAAATTATTTATATTAAAAGTAATTATTACCGTAACCAGAGATCTTAAACGTCGCACCAAACCGTATGCTAAAGCATAATATATATATATATATATATATATATATGTATATATATATATATATATACTTAGGCATTACGGTTGGTGCGGCATTTGGGCTCGCTGACCGTAACCCTATATAGACCAATACAGTTGTTAATTCAATACATGAAATATATTCTAGTCAATTAATACTGAGTCTTTGGAAACTCTCGAAACCATAAACACTCAAAAATTAATCAGTTATTTATATCTTAAGCAATTATTAATACGTCACAGAATAATCTTTAGTGCCTACAGTTTTAATTATTAAGTAAACTATTACTGCACTAGGTTATCCATACTGAGTACCACAATAAACCAAAGTGCCTGCAATTCTGATTAAATAATTTATCTACACCCTCACCTAATAGCATAGATAGACATTTTTATTTACCAGAATATATCCAGTTGGCATCTTAAGAAGTCCATGCTGCCGGTAGACTGGATTACGTAGTGTTGATGGCTCGAGATATAAGTATATTTTTTTTAGAGTCAGCTAAATTTTTCCGACCATACTTAACTTTTGGAAAGCCAAGTAGTTCTGGTATATAACACGTATTTTACACATATCACATTTGTAAGATATCTTGAAGTCTGTCGTCGGCTAAAAACGTATTTAGTGGAAATAATTGAACACAATGATGCAATAGACTTTTTAGGTAACAAATCGATCATAGGCTATTCAACCTGATGATCCACCCCGATGCTAAGTTTCACGTGGACATGTCCACTTGGAACTAAGCAACGGGGCAATGCGCTTCTCAGTTGAGAAATAAATGGATCTTAATCAACAGATCTTATCTGTTTTCTTCATGGGATTACTAAAATAAAAAATTAATAATGAATTTTAAACCTTTTCATTCAATGTATATATCCCCATTTTAGTTACTAAATACAGAAGTTCTGAGGTATACAATACTTCCAGTTCTTTCGTCAAGTCCCTTGGTTCCAATTCACCTTAGTCCATTACACGCTATTAGACGCCTATTAGTCTCGTTCAGTCCTCTCGTCCAGTGTATTACCATCCCTGATTGTATGTGTTATTTCTAATGCCTTGTGTACCCGTCAGCGATGGCGAGGCACTCTGCAGAGCAGTAAAGCAGTACACGTTGGCGGGAAGATGTACTGATATAGAGGAATTCACCTTGAGATCGAGGTATACATTCGAAATATAAGGGTATACTGAACCGATAAAAGGAATCCTACACTGTTTTTAACATTACCTACTTCGGCAAAACTGTCATCGCAAAGTGTTAATATATACAGTTAGTAATTAGTTAGTATTTTCAGAGTTCACTATTTAGTCTTTTATTTAACGTAATATTGTTTTCAAATAATAACCTACGTTAAAGCTTTTCATTTATCTATGCTGACAATTGTAAGCAACTAATTAATAAACTGTCAAATAAATAACAACATAACCTAAATGTCAAGCTTTTTAGCCCAGTGACCCGGAGGACTGCAGGTTGATAATAATTTTCGTTAATAAACATTTTTATGAAAATTTATTACGGTAAATATCAAAATTTTATAATCCTGCTGTTCCCCAGATTACTGGTTTCGTGAGCTTGGAATTTAGGTTATTTCGTTATTGAATTATTAATATTAAAAAAAAATTATTATCAACTGGATGTCCCTCATGCTACTGGGATAAAATGCTGAAGACTCATGTTTCTTTGTTATTTAATTATTTTATTATTTATTTATGGCGAATTTTTAATAACTTTCTATCCCCAGAATTACTTGATTAAAAGCTTGGAATTTAAGTTATGTTGTTATTTAATCAACAATTGATTCCATTAAAATATTATCAACTCTCTGTCCCCCGGGTTAATGGGATGAATAGCTTGGGATTCAGTTTGTATTGTTATTTAGTGAAAAATTGATTCAATTTAAACATTATTCAAAAAACTGGAGCTGCTTTTTTATACACAATAAAAGAAAAAATTTATATATATTCTTATTTTAATTGTAAATAAATCACTCTTTGATTAATTTTGTATGAAATAATGTGAGAATTTGTCTTGTCCCATAAGTTGTAAGATGCAATATCATGTCATGTTGGATAAATAATCATTTAAAAGATGATTCAGCCTTTATTATTTAAGTCTAAAAACAATTTTTTTCAAGGTTGTTCTAATAATTTGTAGGTTAAGATTTCCAGTTCAAAAGTCATCAACATCTTTCTTTTATTAGCTATC
Source organism: Copidosoma aretas (assembly GCA_030522625.1). NCBI lineage: Eukaryota > Metazoa > Arthropoda > Insecta > Hymenoptera > Encyrtidae > Copidosoma > Copidosoma aretas. The sequence goes on along the minus strand of JAPYYV010001447.1, from coordinate 2,428 downwards.
AAACAAGCCTAATACTCCAACAAGAATTTTTAAATCACCTCTCTTCCTTCTTGAGAAATTAGGTTTTAAACACGAAAAATTGAAATTGAAGGCTTTTAGGTTATGCTTAGAGCAACAAGAAATAAAATTGTGCCGTAATAGCATATGACTTTGGAAAAATAGTCATTTAAATGATAAATTAGCCTATATTTTAGTTTCGTTTAAGAAAATTTTTTTTGGTCACTCTGATTATTTAGAGGTTCGGATTAATTGTTCTAAATCGCTGTATATTTTTTTTCTATTACCTTCTATTTTAGCTTTGTGCTATTACAAGAATTTTTGAAGTACCTCTTTTCCTTCTTGAGATATTAGGTTTTAAACTCAAAAAATTGAAATTGTAGGCTTCAAGATTATGTTGAAGGCTACAAAATAAAAAAATGCGCTTTAATAGCATATAATGTTAAAAAAAGAATCATTTGATTTATAATTTAGCTTTTATTTAGTTTGGCTTTGGAAAAAAATGTTTTTGTAGTTATTCTGATGATTCGGAGGTTATAATTTTACGTTCTGAATTTGTCTATAGTTTTTTTCTACTCGCTATTATCTAAGCTTTACGCCTTGACAAGGATTTTTGAATTCCCTCTTTTTCTTCTTGGGATATCAGGATTCTAACACTCGAAACCCGAAATCTTGCACTATGCGGCATAGGGTGGCAGGCGGGTGCAATGGGGGCTAGAACCTTTGCCTTCCATAAGTTAACATTATAATATAGGAAGATGTTTCTAAGCAGGGCATTGACTACCTGCGCGCTTCACGTGCCAACCCCTAGAAATGTGACTATCTTAATTAAGTTCTATGTTTGATGCCATTTTTATATAAAAACATCATTACACGCAGACTAATCGTTTATAGGTATAGCAAGTATTTTACAATGATAATGTGTTCATTCATAGATATAATAAGCCTATGATAATAGAGTGTGTTATTTTCATTCTTTTTTAAAATTAAAGATTATAATATTTTAAGTTATGTATTTATCCGAAAAATTTTCCATGGAAATATGCTAACTGATACTTATTTGAACAAAATTCCGAAACATGTCGATCCCCTGATTTTCCTATACTATTTCTCTTAGGTGACTGGTTGGAGTCCAAATCAGTTAAAAAAATGTTATATTAGAAAATAACGATTTTATTGTTACAATACTATGTATACTGATTGTCATATAGACCAAAAAATGTAATATTTAATCCCTTATTAAAATCAGTAATATCAACAAAACAATTTTTTTTTTACATGCTTATATTAAGGTAGAAAGTGATAAGATGAACTTAATGAGGAATAATCATAGCAGTTTAGGTATTAAATGCTATCTAGATCTATTAAATCATATTTTAAATAGTGAATTTATTAATACACAACATTTCAAAAAAATTTATACTATAGAAATTTTTTTTTCCTATTTAAAATATATAGGCGGACCATGGTATATGCGACAGCATTATCATAATGCAATGGCAATTATAAGAAAATGTGGAAGACCAGACATATTTATCACTATTACGTGTAATCCAAAATGGAAGGTATTTTAAAATGTATCAAAAGATATTACCAAAAAAACTTTATCAAACAATATAAATAATATAACTGTCAGATTATTTCACACAAAGTTACAATAGATTCTGGATAATATATCAAAAAATAATTTATTTAATGAGACAATATCATACGTTAATACTATTGAATTCCAAAAAACGGGTTAACCACAGGCTTGTATAGTAGTAACGTTGCATACTGATAAAACAATTGTAATACCTAATGGTAATAATAATATAATATCTGCAGAGATTCCATTAAATAATCAATATCTAAAAGGATTTGTTTGTGAACACATGTTGCATGGCCCGCATAATATTTATAGTCCATCTGTTAGTAAAATCAAAAAAATGTTTAAAAATTGTTTTTCTAACAGTATTAGTGACAGTTTATCTATAAAAAAACGGTCATCCAGAATACAAAGGACAAAAAAATGTTTTGGATAAAAATATATTTAGAATAAAAAAAAATAATGAAATAATTTAAGTTGATAATTGAATGGTTGTACAGTACAATGAATTTTTATTCATGAAATATAAAAATTATATATATGTTGAATAGTGTGCATAGTATGTAGTACAGAGCAATAAATACATATATCTTTCTTTATTATATAGTTGTATGAACAAAAAATAGTCCTAGCCCCCTCACCCTCGCTACCCCTTAGCTCCCCCCTGGCTCCTCACCCACACCTCCCCCTCAAATCGAGTAGTTATTCGTAAATTTTTACGTGATTGTCAACCTAATTTTTTTTTTGGTAAGTTCCCCCCTGCTCCCCCTCAGGTCCCACCGGCTCTCCACAGCTACGCATCCACCTTCCCTTCATCTCTCCCTCAGCTCCCCCCCATAACCT